>PVLD010019543.1:0-36142 GCA_004027595.1 Dinomys branickii
TGAGAGATTTACAGTCCTGATAATAGAGAGCCAGGAGTGGGCTCCTTACCTTACACATTATCTTTCCAGGCCCAGTGCCCACTGACTTACACGGATCCAACACCCTAAATCTCACAGTCAGCATTTTCCTATAATTTTTTTTAGAAACACGAGGCTTTGTCAGTTGTCTCCAGTCACAGCACCATGAGTTGCAATGGGACCCGAGCAGCACCCTTCTCCCGCCCTCTCTCCCCTTCTCCTCTCTTCCTTCTCCCTGAGCACTGTGGGTTACACCTAGTACCTTCGTACTGGGCCACATCTCCGGCCCTGTTTACTTTGAAAATCATTTGTATTGGTGCGTTTTAGATGCATATTACAGTAACATTCATTCCTTCATCATAGGGAATTTGCACCTATCCATGATACAGTGTGACTATTTCTTCCCCGTTTAAACCCTCACATTTTAAACTCTTTTACTTGAAACCTTCTTCCATTTGTTCCTCTTCTCATTCACTCTGTAGGGAAAGATCTGAGAAGAGACAGGAAGGGGCAGATTTACAAAATTCTCTGTTGACCTCACCACACTCTGTATTGCTCCATGCCCAGAAACCAGGACCGAAAATTTAAGGAACTGAGATAGATTCTCTCTTGTCTTTTCCCTTATTACTGTGATATTTAAAAATATTTCTGAAGGCAAGTGTGGTGGTGCATGCCTGTAATCCCAGCACTCGGGAGGCTGAGGCAGCAGAATTGCTGAGAGTTCAAGGCCAGCCTGGGCTGCACAGCGAGACCCTTCACACCCCCATTTGGGCACCATTGCTTGTTTCTTGTACTCGAGGTCTCCACAAATTGCCGTGTTCCCTGAAAAGTCTACTGTGACTTTTTCTCAGTCTCCACCTAATTTTAGTGTTTTTCTTTTCTCCTTTGGCTACCAGCAGCTTCATGCATCTGCAGATGCATCCCCAGCACCTGGACAGGGCTTGGCCCAAGATGGAACCTCAGTGGATCTTACATGTGGTGAAGTATAAGATGACCCTGAGTATGAAACCAACACCACATGCATGCCTATTTGAAGACATAAACTTTAAACATAGAGCGTCTAGTGAAATCTCTATGTAAAGTATTTAATTGCTAACTTAGTCATAGCCACACTGAAAATTATACACTTCATGTAAATATAATTCGAATGTACCATTTTTATTATACTTTGGACCACAATTTTATTCCTACTGGCCATTTCCTTCTGCATACTTTAGTTTCCCCCTGTCTAAAGCCATGTCATTTACTCCTTATTTTCTGAAGTTGACATGCTTATTTCTCTGGAAATTATATAAATTCTCAACAGATTGTCCTAAAAGATATATAAACAGTGAAACCTTTCCTGCAGAAGAACCATTACCACTCTGGAATGAACGGCAAGTCCAGCCCTTGGATCAGGACCTGCTGTGCAGCAGTTTCCCTCAAAGTCCACCTGAGGTGCCTCACTCTGCTTCACCTCAGTCAGGGAGGAGATGTTACCTTGGCGGGGGAGGGTGCCAGCGTCTCTTGCCACTCCAGTGCCAAGTTTAAGGGGTTAAATTCCTGGAGCATGGACCAGATCAAGTGTTCTCACCCAGGATGCAGTTCCAGTCACAGGGCACAGGCTCCATCTGAGGTGTGGTGCTTGAGAGCACCCAAGCTGACCACCTCCAGTCTGGTTCTTTTCTCCACTGTAGTTTCCATGCCCACAGAGGCAGGTGGGGCAGCCCAGCGGCTGCCACCCTTGCCCAGGGAAGGAGCACAGCTCAGAGATTTCCTCAGGGCGGGAGGCGGTCCCAGGAAAGCACAGAGCTCAAAGCTTTCCCCAAAGGGGCAGGCTTTAACTGCAATGGCATGTGGGCAATTTCCACTTAAAAACTTGAATAAAATGTGGTGTAGATCTATTTCATAAGAAATACTAAGTAGGAGATTTTTGGGCAGAAAGGAAGTGATCCTGCGTGGCAATGCAACTCCACATGGAAAAACAAAGATCACAATTCAGGAAACTTCATAATTATGAAACACAACACGGATGTATCTTCCTTTTTTCTCCTCTTAGATGTAGAAAACAATTGCAGGTGTACGGTTGTATCGCTTATGGCAGTGTAATATATTTAACAGTGTAGTTGGGAGCAAAGCAGTGTTGGAAGAGATGACACTAGATGTTAACACGAACACACAGGAATAAATAAAAAGGGCCAGAGATTATAACTGAGAAAGTTTTATAATTAATTAATTTCCTTGCAACTCTCTGCAAATTTCCAGTGTACAATAAGTACTGTGTTTTTTAAAATTAATTTTTGTTAGTATATTTGTTAGTACATTTGCAGACACGATTATTATATTCACTGTGGGAAGCTGGTATATGTACATACCCCATCTTAGTTCCTTTTTCGTTCCTTACCCCTTAACTCCTCTCCCCACCCTGCATCCCTTGCACCTTCTATTTTGCAAAAGATCCATCTCGTTATTTGGTATTATCTTTTTTTGCTCTATAACGTATTTGTGTTCTGGATTTCTCATATAAGGGAAACCATATGATATTTATACATCTGATCTTGATTTCTTTCACTTAATGTTATGAACTCAAGGTGCATTTGTTTGTCTACAAATGACTCAAGTTAAACCTTCTTTATGGCAGAGTAATACTCTGTTATGTACACCACATTTTCTTTATCCATTCTTTCCTTAGTGCGCATGTAGGCTACTTCCAACATCTAGCAATTGTAAATTGTGCTGCTATGCACTTGGGTCTGGATGTAGGACTGTAATCTGATACGTTTCAGTCTTTCAGGGAGGCACCAGGAGGGGTGGAATGGATCTCAACGTCTAACCATGAAGTTAGTGGAAATTTGCTGAGCTTTGCTCTGTACACACCCCATTCCCAGTATATGGGAGAGGTCACAATTACTGTAAAAGGTGGCTGTCAGGAAAATGTAAAGCAGAAGTGTGTATGATTGCAAATTAACATAACATAACATTGCAGTTAAGAAACAAGCTTCTGATGAACTGTCTTTTTATTTTTATTTTTTTATTTTTATTTATTTATTTCTTTTGAACTGTCTTTTTAGACTCCAGGTCTGAGATGCTAGGGACCCTCCAGACCAAGGTAAGATGTTCACAGCCCATGTTGGAGAGCTTCCTATTTCTCAGTACTCATGAGCTATTCTGGCACCCAACCACCTGAAACAATTAATTAGCCTTCAGTCAGCATTTGCTGATTGAGTGAATCTAAGCTGTGGCAGTGAGTATATGGTTTAAAGACTGTGCTCTTTTGAAGGATTTTGGAGACCTGTTATAAAATTTGGTCTAGGAAACATTTGTTGTCTCTCCCCTTCCTCCTAGTGTTCACTGGACTTTTCCGTCTCCCCTCACAGGGGGGAGGCAGTGACACACGTTATAAGCAAGTTTGGATTCCTCTGGGGAAAACCATGTCTTTAGAAAGTCATTTCCACCACATTTGCATCTCAGTGCTTAGCTACTTTGAGGCAAGGATGCTGCAATGCCTTTTTTTTTTCTTTTATCTTTTAAAAAAAGCAGTAACCTGCCCGCGGCGTCTACTATATGGCAGCAATGTGTTGTTACCAGTGGTACAATACATTGTTCTTATGTGCTTATGATATGGCTCATTATTTGCACATTTCCCAGCACAGTGCATAGTTTACAGATGGCCAGCGTATCTTTAATAGCTGCCTGTCACCTGCTTGTCCTGACAGGCGGCTGATCTGAGGCTTCCTGGAAGCATGAGTCAGTGTGTTACAAGATGCTCAGATGAGATTCTGTTACGAATGTATGTTTTCCAAAGTGAGCTGAAATTTTTTGTTAATATATGTCTCCCTTTACATTCCTTAAGTTTGAAGTGTAGATAGTCTTCTAGTCAATAAGAAATTTCAGGCCTTCTCCAGTTTTATTTCTGAATAAACGGTTTTTGGTTGATTCAGGATGGCTTGAAACTAGCTTCATTTTGGGGGGAAAGTGAAAGCAACGTGAGCGCTTCACTTCTTGGAAATCTATGGGGTGTTACAGAAGCAGATCCTCTCCTACCACAGTGAGCTTGTTGTAGGCAGCTGAGTTAGACAGAAACATTATAGGCAGTCAGACAGGGCCAGGCCCTCAAAAGAGCCAGCATGAAAGGCAAGAACAGATAGCTTGGGTGGGGCAGACCTGAAGACAAAAGGACTAAACAAATGTACCCACATATCTCCCTAGGGGTAAAGATCAGGGATTGATATTCTAAATAAGTAGCAACCTCCTTCACAAAGCCAGAAAGAGTCACTAGCCCAACCCTTTATGCGGAAAAACCCCTGTTCTATGTTCATGCCCATTTGCTACAATTACCCTCTTCCCATATGAGCCCACTTTACTCAATTTTACCTGAACAATTATACTTGTAATCTTATTGGCTGACCCTATTTTTGTCCCACCTCATGCCCACCTTGTAGTTTCCCATTGTCTCCCTATCTTGGACAAGCCGCACCTTGGTGTTTTGCTCTATAAATTCCCTGGGAAGGGCAAGGTCCTTGGCAATCCACTTGGGCCTCCTTCTGTCCCTCTGTTGGACAGAAGCTTTCTTTCCCTCAATAATTATATTCTGCTCCTGACCCTAAAATTCATTCTTCAGTTTTAGAGAACACAAACTCATCCTAGATATCGTTCAGATTCGGACTTTTATTTTCCTATATCAAGCTGGCAGGAAGCTTGTTGGATTTGTTTGCACTTCAGGTTGCAAAACTTTCTAGGGATTTTTCCTGTCATAGGGGATATGCGGTACCTTCCTGGGTGTAAGGAAGCAGCACCTCTTACCTTTCCCTGTGAGTTAGTTTATAGTCAATTGAAACTTTGTATCATTCCGTCAGAGAGTCCCAATGCAAGTTAATTCATTATTCAGTGTATACGTTTTGTGTCAAAATATAAGCAGCCCAGTGAATTCCCTGTGTGGATTCTCTTTTTTTTCCCTTTCTCTTTCTCGTTCTCTTTGTTTCTATTTTGGTTTCTGTTTCTCTTTCTCTTTTCTTCTCTCCCTTCCAGCCCCTCCTCTCCCTCTCCCTCTCCTTCCCCCATTCCCTTCCTCTCCTCTCCTCTTCTTTCCATTTTTGGTACTGAGCATGAACCCTGCAGCCTTAGCACTGAGTTACACCCCCAGCCTCCGCCCACACCCACTTTATTTTTTTATTTTGAGGCCAGGTTTCACTAAATTGCCCAGGCCACTCCTGAGACTTGCAAGCCTTGCCAAGGATTAAATGTGTTTACTACCATGGCTGCTTGGGACATCTTCATAATCATCATCATCATCATCATTTGATGTTCATGTGAACAGCTCCACACAGAAGCTCCAGAGCCCAAAGCAGCAGGGACTCGTTCACTCACCTGGGATCACTGAGTTCCACTTAGAATGGAGGCAAGACCTGTGTGTGAGAAAGACGACGCACAATGTATGTGTGTGTGTGTGTGTGTGTGTGTGTGTGTGTTCAGGGAAAATGGTGTGCATGCACGGCATTATGCTAGTTCTGAGTGTGAGGATCACAGAGCCGGTTCCATCACTCACAGCATTTAATCTGGTGTGTGAGACTGGCCTGCACCTTGGAATGAAGTCAAAGTCCAGACAAGTAAGGATGGAAGTGCATTATGGGAATGGAGCTGAGATCACAAAGAGGGACTTTTGAAGCTTTCAGTTTGGTATGGGATTTGGTTTGCTGTCAATTATGCAAAATGCATGTAATACTTTAAACACATTCTAGCAGTTGTTCTCACTTATATTTAAATGTATTAAACCATCTATCTTTTTTTTTTTTAAATTCTAGTCAACTCAGAGTCATACTATAGACGTGTAATCCTGATAAATAT
The DNA here is from genome assembly GCA_004027595.1 of Dinomys branickii. Taxonomy (NCBI): domain Eukaryota; kingdom Metazoa; phylum Chordata; class Mammalia; order Rodentia; family Dinomyidae; genus Dinomys; species Dinomys branickii. The sequence goes on from PVLD010019543.1 coordinate 5,842, forward strand.
TTTTCAGACTGTCGTGAGCTTTTTCCCTGGTATGTTTTTGGCTCCTATAATCAACTCCTCTCTCTGAGTGGAAATTAGGATCATTTCATGACATTTCACCATTATTGAAAATACTGTGCACAAATAAACTGATATATAGATATTACTTTGACTTAATTCATTTCATTTTGGAACCTAGATTCTTGTTATATTTATTCACAGCTCTTTTTTGTTGTTGTTGAGATGGGATCTTGCTGTGTAACCCAGACTGGTTTTGAACTTGAACTTCTGCCTCACCCGAGTGCTGGCTTTCCAGGCACATGGCACCATTCTCAACTTTCAAATGTTTTTACATCACTCATTATTATTTCAGACTATTTATACCACACATGTTTAGGTTAAGTAAAACACAACCATTGGCCAACTCTATGTTCTGAGTTGTGTTTTCCTCCTGGTTCCTGCATAATTCATCAACAGGATATATTCTGCCTTTGGTTTTATTGTAGAACATTTCTATCTCAGGCTTTTGCTTTGTTAAAGCTTTCCTATCAATATTTCCATCATGGTGAAATGTTGACATCAGGAGTACCAGGCCAATGTAAATCTTTCTGAAACCCAAAGATTGTACTATACAATTCTCTTCTCAATTTAAAACGTTTCATTTGGAATTTCTGCTTTGTTGCTCTGTACAGTTCCTGTACTGGTCAACCTGTGCTCTGTTAGTAAATGTAACATCTGTTGTAAACTGGCAAACCAACTGTCAAATGTCATATTCTGATTCGTTTTGAAGATGACAGCAACAAGTCTGTTCACAGCAATATTTTGGTTTATTACTATGCTAATAAAGGACCCGATAGCTGAGTTTCAGGGTACATTTCTAAACTAAAAGAATAATAAGTCTTTACATCTATGAGCCTATAAATTTTTATGCCATATTTTGACCCATCACTTTTCAATAAGTCTTTTACATTCCTGTGATTACCATGAGAAATCCTTGTTAAGTACAGCAGACCTATAAATGCTTTCAGTTCAGCTAGTTATTTCTCCTAATAAATACATTTTTGAATATGGCTAGTAGTTCATACACAAAGTTTTCTTGTGTTTCAGCCTTTTTGTATTTTACAGCATGTTGTAGCATTTTGTCTGTTATAATTTCCAGCACTGAGTGACAGTTTAGCATTTTGTCCAATGCATTTCACCCCTACCAAAACCTGCACTATATTTTCAGACCTAGTTCTAATGTTGGGAGTTTTCCATTTGGTTGTGTGATCATTTTGCAAAATTTAATTTAATCCAGCACATACTCACATTGCTGTTTTTTTTGTCATGTCAATCAAGGAGGTCTGCATTCTCTGTATCAGTGAATTCTTGCTCCATTTCACTGTCCCAGGAACTTTGGCTAACATGAACAATGTCAGTTCCATCATCACCATCATCCACCCACACCACTTTCCTGTTATAAAAATGTGTATTGTAGCATAGTGGTCTATCTTCATCACCTATGCGTGTGTAATCTGATGATTTGCTTTTGACCTGCATATCAATCTGTTTTTTTATGTGTCATTGTATTGAATTGTACTACTTCTATAAATAAAAGAAAACTTAAAAAATTACAAACTCTAGGGTGGTGTGGATATATATGACACACTCTGTGATTCTCAGGTAAACATGCAAAACCTCTTAGAAGTTGCGTCATGTGCGTGAAATCCCACTTTTTCACTTTTGTACATGTATGTGTGCACAACTCACCTTTTGTCATACCAAGTGGGTAAACACAAAGGTTGCTGCCTGTATCCTTCAGGGAAAGGTACTGAGCTGTATAACCAGCTACTATTATGCTAAAGTAAAAATTTACAGTGCAAGTATAAGGAATGTGTTCATGGAACTGAGTGTTATGCTCTCCAGCTTAGAGAGATTGGCTTGCACTTTTCTTTTTCAGTTGAGTCATTTTTAGCTTTAGAATGAAATGCTAGCTCCCCAGAATGAGTTTAACAGTGTTATTTCTGTTTGAATTTCATTTAAGGGAATGAGGAGTATTGGTGTTAGATCTTCCTCAAAGTTCTTGTAGAATTCAATGTGTTTTCTTCAAGTTCTGGGCTTTTCTTAGTTTGTAGGGTTTTTATTACTGTTTCAATATGATTATCTGTTACTGCATTAATTAGGATTGTTATATCTTGGTTTAGTTTTAGTAATTCTTATTTATCTAGGAATCTACCCACTTTTCTGTTCTCCAATTATTGGAGTACAGGTTCTGAAAGTAGTTACTAACAATCTTCTGGATATTGGTCATATCTAGTTTTATTTCACCTTTTTCATTTCTGAATGCATTGATTTGAATCTTTTACCCATATGTCTTGGTTACTTTTCTCTCCTTGCTGAGATGAAATACCCAACGCCCAAAATGAAGGAAGGAAAGGTTTATTTAGTTTAGAGTTTGTGGACATTTCAGTCCATATTTGGCTGGCTCAGAGCCAGAGTGGCACATGGCAGAGAGAAATCGTTCATGGCAGTAGAACATTAAAAAAGGACCAGAGCAAAAAGGAAGTGTGGCTGTAAGCAGCCTCTTTCCTTCCCTTACACTGTAAAACCACCCAGGGGGCATGTTGCTCTCACACAATCTCCATGCCCTCCTCTTCCACTGGCTCAGGATGTATACAAAGTACGCACCCTGGCTTCCTGCTGAATCACTCAGCCAAATCTCTACACTCCCCAAGTTGACACAATATATCAACCATAACACCATCCCCAGAATTTATTGTTTGTCCCATTTTAGTTTTAATTTCATTAATATCTGCTCTCATCTTTATAATTTCCTTTTTTGTGCTGGCTTTAATTTAAGATTGTTCTTTTTTTTCTGTTTTTTTTCTGATGTATGTAGGCATGATTTTAAGCTTTTCTCTTACAATTGCTTTTACTGTGTTTCATTGGTTCTGGTATGTTGCACTGGCATTATTGTTTGATTGTAGGAACTGTTTAAGTTGTTTCTTGACTTTTTTCTGTGACCCAATGGTTATTTAAAAGTGCATTGTGCAATCTCCATGAATTTTCAAACATTCTGTACTCTCTTTTGCCATTGATTTCTAGTTTTATTATACTGTGGTTTGAATATGATCTGTTAATATTATCTATCAATAATCTGTCTATTATCTATCTATCTATCATCTATATACTCTAGTCTGTATCATTTTTCCTCCTGTTAATTTTGGGTTTAGTGTGGTCTTTATCTGATTATTTGCACTGTAATGTGAGGTTGTTTGTTTGAGATTTTTAAAAATATTAGTTGTATACTACTATAAATTTTCATTTTTTTACTGCTTTTGCTGCACCTGTTATTTTTGGCATGTTATATTGTTGTTTTTATTTGTCTGAAGATGTTTTCTAATTTGTGTAGTAATGTTTTCTTTTTCAGTTTTTGTTTTTAATAGCATGTCTCCAGCAAATAATATGTCAAGTAACTTTTCCTTTGATCCATAATGAGTACATTAATTGATTTGTTCTTTGTTCTATGAGATCTAAGAGTTTTAATTAACTGAATGCCATGAAAGGTTAACACTAAAAATAATAGTAAGGAGATGAGAAACCAGATATTAAACCATCCATTGCAGAAAGGGTTTGAGAGACCAAGGATGTCTAGAATGAGGGGATCATTGGTAGTATAGGCTGATCATGTGTATCAAACATGCTTTCTGAGTTTTATATTTTTATGTGTAGCTGATGATTACTTATTCTTCTTTTTGTATATCATTACAGTAAGTCCCTGACTTATGACCAAGTTCCATTCTGGGAGAATTGCTCATAAATTGGATTCATGCATAAGCAACCAGTAAGTCTTATTCAGTACACCAGTAAAAGTTTGCAACTTGATGTTTTGTAGGTCAAAGATTTACTCTATATTGTATAATTATGCTATAATTTGTATTCTTTACTTTTTTACTTTTTTGTTAAAGAGTAGGAAATTTTTATTGAGGAATAGGGACAGAAGGGGTCCCTAGTGGGTTGCCACTGAGGCCCTTTGTCAAGTGTAATTTATGCAGCAAGGTCACAAATGTGGGTATAATGGAGTGAAACATAATCACCCAATAAGATTAGAGATGTATTTGCTTAGCTTATATTGATGCAATAGGGAAGCAGGGCACATAGCAAGGGCATATGGCTGACATCATTAATTTTGGATTATTTATGGCTTTCAAAGCAGGAACTTCTGGGTTCTTTGAATCATGAGAAGGTTATTTCTATTTGTCATCCTACTTGAAAGTGTTACAAAAATTCCTGCATGAATCTTTTTCTTCACATGTGTGCTCATTATTCATAATATAAATATGAGACCCTGAACATGTATCTGCCTAGCACTAGTAAGTATTCTTAGTTTTATACTTATATTAATTTTAATTCACACTACCAGTATTGAAGCACTCAGGTTCTCCATAATTTCATGTAGTAGTAGCAAACTGTTGTTTTATTTATTTATTTTTTTTTGGAGTACCAGAGATCAAACTCAGGACCTTATGCTTGCCAGGCACGTGCTTGTGCCACTGAGCTATATCCCTAGCCCTGCAAATTGTTGTTTTAGGGATTCATAAAATCTGGTTCTATTTGAATATTTATTGTTCATGTGGGTATCTACTTTTTGTTATTAGAAATCTACCTTACATAGGTATCTGGTTTTTACATCCATTTCTCACTAGATAATTTTTATTTTTGTAAAACTTGGGGATATATATTCATAAAGAGATGCTTTGTATGGCTATAAAATTTGTTATTTGCTCAGGAAAACATATCTAAACTGTTTTCAATTGTTTTGAAACTATCATTAGTACATTTTGGTACACTATCTTTTGCTCAGGTCTGAAGTTCAATGTTAGTGCCAGTTTTATGCAGGAATCTAAATTTTTAGGGCATTCTGTTTTGACTCACAATATATAATAAAGAACTTAAATAAGCTCAGAAATATCTAACATGGACCTCCTTTCCATTTCCCCAGAATTCACCTTCAGAATTCTCACTGATATGCTAGTTCATGATGGAACTCACTAAGACCATCCATCAGAGAAAAGTTCATTTTTCTGAGTTAAACCTGCCATCTGTTTTGAGAGCCCTCAGCTAAGTTAGGGTTCCAGTAACAGAACACTAGCAACTCTGCCCTAGTGTGAATGGAAAGGGATCTGAGCTCAACACAGGCCACAGTAGGTTTTCCATACAGGACATCTGTAACATGGCTGGTATACTAATGCCTAATTGTCTGACCCATAACTGGGGGATCCTTTAAAGAGTGGAATATGTTTTTCCCTGCAGATGCCATGTGGCTTCTGACTGAAACCTGTTTAGTGAATATATACCTGGCTGTAATTTGCCAGGGAAAGCTGGTCCTTGTGTTCTCCCAGGTGATTCTGGGAAACCCTGGCCTGGTTATTCAGATGGAAGGTACAAATTCAATACACTGCCACATAGCATAGTAGTTCAAAGACAGACTTACATACCCTGGGCAAGGGAGTGGAATGCATTGGTAGGATAGTCCTTTGAGCCCACTTATGTGGACATAGCAAGGTGTGGGCCACTTTAAAATTTCAAGCAAATTCCCTAATGTCTGTTTATGGAAAGCAACAAGAAAAGCAGGAAGACAAATCTGTCTAAATTCATATCTTGATCTCAGTCTTGAGACTTTCAAATATGGTCTATGGTGTGCAACTGCATCAAGTGTCACCATGCCCTGCTTCCTGTGTGAGGAGTTGAAAATTGTGTTGAGAATGGATGTTCAGGTGACAAGAAATTATCATTCCCTAACAATCTCAAAGTGCATTTTCACCTAAATGAAAAAGCAGGTCATGCATCAATCACCATAATTTCCCTGTGACACAAGGTGGTTTTCAGGATAGGTATGATCATGTTGGGCTCCTGTTTGTTCCCTAGCACAATGAATTTTGAAGTGAAGGTGCATGTGATGGAAAGTTTTTATCAGATTGATGTATAGACCATCTATATAGAGGTAAAGAGCATCTATTTCTATTATCTGTAGGGTTTTTGTTTTTTTATCATGAATCAGTGTTGGACTTTTTGCAAAGCTTTTTCTACTTCATCTGAGATGATTGTGTGACTTTTGTCTTTGGCCCTATTGATATGGTATATTATATTAATGGATTTGTGTATACTGAATTATCCCTGCATTCCTGAGATGAATCCCATTTGGTCATGGTATATAATCTCCTTGATGATTTGTTGTATTGTTTGCTAATATTTTATTGAGAATTTTTACATCTATATTAATTAGGGAGATTGGCTTGTAGTTCCCTTTTTTGGTTGAGTCTTTCTCTGCTTTTGGCATCAAGATAATACTTGCCTCTAGGAATGAGTAGGGGAGAATTCTTACTGTTTCAATTTCATTAAAGAGTTACAGAGGAATTGACATTAAATCTTCTCTAACTTTGTTGTAGAATTCAGCTGTGAATCCATCAGGACCTGGGCTTTTCTTCATTGGCAAGGTTTTTTCATTGTATTTTCAATTTTAATTGATGATATAGAGTTATTCAGGATCTTTATTCAGCCTTTGTAATTCATATGTATCTAGAAATGTGTCCATTTCCTCTGTGTTTTCCATTCTATGAGAGTAAGGATTTTCAAAGTAGGTATTGATGATCTTCTGAATTTCTATAGGATCTGTAGTGATTTCATCCTTTTCATTGTTCATTGCATGTATTTCAGTTTTTTCTTTCCTTTTTTGATAAGATTGGCTAGAAATTTATCAATTTTATTTATTTTTTTCAAAGGAGAAAGTGTTTCATTCATTAATTCTTTGTGTTTTTTTTTTTTTTTAGTCTCTATTTCACTAATTTCTGCCTGAGCTTTATAATTTCTTTCCTTCTTTGGGCTTTGTGCTTGACTTGCTCTTCTCTTTGTAGAAGTTTGAGGTGCAGCATTGCAAGGGGTGACAACTTTATGCACAACATTGTAAGATAGACAAGCCTCAAAATGTGTCTTGAGAAACATCCTGGAGGGGTTGTAAAGAGTTAACTTTGCAGTCCTGACTTTGTGCTGGAATTCTCCTTGCCTGAGTTGTTAAAGTATGTATCATTGTGATCAGAGCCTAACATGGTCATATGGTGCAAGGTAAACAACTGTGGCCAGGCCTAAACATTCCAGTCTATTACCGTGGAAACCAAAAATGTACATAAGGTGAGAACAAAGGCAGTTAAGGGCAACATTCTCTGGTCAGGAATAGGGGGCAATGACTGGTCTAATTGGTTCTAAATTAAAATTAATTAAAACTCCATTTGTTCTGAATGAATTATTTGATGTCCTTCAGAGTTTGACCCAATTTTTGATTTTTGCTGTAACAGCATGAGATTGTTTATTTGTACTCTTCTGTGTTCTTCAGTGGGAATTCACCAGTATAAATTTCTCTTTGAAGACTACTTTCACTGTATCACACAGGTTCCTGTAAGTTGTATCTACATTTTAATTTGAATGTGCATAGTGTTCAATTTCTACTTTGATTTTATCTGTGACACATGAATTGTTCAGGACAGTGTTTTTTAATTTCTGTGTGTTTATGGAATTCTTGTGATGTTTTTGTTTTTAATTTCCAATCTGTTTGCATTATGGTCTGATAGTCTGCATGAGATAATTTCTACTTCTTTGTATTTCCTTAAGCATATTCTACGTGCTAATAGTTGGTTTATTTTAGAGAGTGTCCCATGTGTAGCTGAAAGGTATGTGTATTCTGATGCTGTTGAGTAGAACACTCTTTAAAGGTCTACTAAATCAATTTTTTCATAGGTTCACTTTAGTTCTGCTATTTTGTTGCTAATTTTTTGCCTAGTTGATCTATGTCTTTGTGACAATGGTGTGTTAACATCCTCTGTTATGATTGTGTTGCTGCTTATTTCACTTTTTATGGCTGTTAAAATTCATCTTATATAGTTGGGTGCTCCTGCATTTGGTGCATTGATGTTTATGATTGTTACCTCTTCCTCTTGATATTTCCTCCTCAAAAATGTGTAGTGACATTCTTTATCTCTTTGAATTATTCCTGGTTTGAAGTTGTCATTCTCTGCAAACAGGACAGGTATGACTGCTTTTTTCCAGTTTCCTGTTGCATGGAGTACTGTTTGCATGGAGATCTGTTTCTTTTCTCTAACAGTTTTCAATACTCTGTTCTTTTGTTGAATTTCTGTGATCTTGATCAGTATATGTCTGGGTGTAGATTTATTTTGTTTATAGTTAACTGGAGTTGTATGTGCCTCACTTAAGTGGATGTCCAATTCTTTTTCCATGCTTCTGAAATTTTCTACAAATAGTCTTTTTATGTCATTTATGCTGATACCTTTTGTTTCATTTATACCTATTAATCTTACATTGTTTTTCTTTGCTTCACCTTGAAGCAGTTGAATTGTTATTTATTGGTTTCTCTTTTTTTTTAAGAGGTCCTTTGTTTCCTGGTCATTTGCTGTGGTCATGCCTTTAAGGTCTGAAAGTCTATCTTCAGCTTTGAGCAAGTGGTTTTGTCCGGCTTTTGATGGAAGTTTTAATTTCTTGGGTATCTGTTTGAATCTGTTTCATGCATTCTAGTTCTTTCCCATACAGTTCATTTAAGATTTACATTAATTTTCTATGTTCCTCTATTTTCTTTTCTGTGTTCTTTACATGTGCTGAGCAATTTTTTTTTTATACCTCAGAAGTCATTTCTGATCTGGTATCTTTTATATCCTGATGAAGTTGTTTCTTTACTTCAGCTGTTATCAGAAATGTCAGGTGTATGACTTCCAAGCTCTTCTGTGTCGATATCTCCTGGATTTGTTCTTCGTAAGTTAGATGTCTGCAATTTCATTTTGCTCCTTTGTTTTGTCACGTTCAGAGATCTAGAGGTTCCCTGGAGCTCATCCTCATTCCCAGAATGATGTCATACTGGTGAGGCAAGTACCCAGAGGTCCCTGGTGCTCAGTGTGTCTCCCTTGATTGTGTGTGCAGGTGGTGTGCAACCCCCAATGTTCCTCATGTTTGGGGCTCAGCTTCACTCCCACTCAGTGTTTCCCAAAACTGTCCTGGTTTCAGCCCTGTTTCCACAGTGGTGTCATAGTGGGTGTGTCATGGTACTAAGGCTCCAGACACTGCCTGGGACTCAGGCTGGTTGCCACGCCAGTGGGGAGGGGTGAGCACACAGTCACTGAGGCCACTGAAGGTATTTGAAATTCAGCTTGGCTCCCCCAAGCATGTGGGGGCATGGTAGGGAGTGGCATCCAAGGTCCCTTGGGGTTATCTGGGGCTCTGCCTGGCTCCCATGCTGGTGGGGTAGGGTCATCTGGTTTGCTACTGTTTCCAAAGCTCTCCCAGGTTCAGCTCTGCTCCCGTGATGGTGGTGCATGGAGTGGCCTCCTTAGTCCCTGAAGCTGTTTGGGGCTCTGCCTGTCTCCCACACTGGTGGAGGACGAGTGAGGTGGCTCACTGGTGTCCTGAAGCTGTCTGAGGTTCAACGCAGGTCCAATGGAGGAGAAGCGGGAAGTGGCCCCCATAAGCACCTGAAGCTGTCTGGGGCTCTGCCTGGTTCCCAAGCAGGTGGGGGAGGGTCAGGGGCCATTTACTGGCATTCTGAAGCTATCCAAGTTTTAGCTCAGCTCCCCTTTATTTTACTGAACATATAGTATTTGAAATTTCACATATCTTATATTTCTAACCACAAACATAAGTAACCATACACATACAAATCCATAGGATTCTTATAGGTGTAAGATTTAAAATAAGACATAATTTTGAGCAATACTTCTGTAAAGCAGCATCTGTTAATTATGGCTTGTGGTATCCCCTGTTTTGAAAATATGATTTTATTAGTACACAGCCACAGCCATTCATTGATGTACAGCATTTGTATGATAGGCAAAGTGGAGAAGTTGTGATTTAGGCTTTATGCCCTGAAAGATGTCAATTGTTTTGATATGGCCCTTACAAAATAGTTAGGAAACTTTGGCTATGAGTATTAGACCCTTATATTTTGTAAAAAATAAGAAAAATTTGAATTAACATTAATGAAAAGCATTTTATTCCCAGCTCAAATATAATTTTTATTCTCTCAAAAAATTTAAACTATTTAAATTGGACTTTTTTATACAGGGGATTGAACCAAGGGCCATAACACTGAGCTATATCCTTAGCCTTTCTTCTTAAACTGTATTTTGGAGAAAGTTGCCCCAGCAGGGCCTGAACTTTTGATCCTCCTGCGTTAGCATGTCAGAATGCTGAGTTCACAAGCATGTGCCACTACACCCAGCTATCTTTTAGACTCTTGACAATTTTAACAATGAGTACATACATTAAGTAATAATAAGATAAACTTTTATTGGCAAAAAATGTCAAACACACTGATATTTGGCAAACATCAAAGGATACTAAACATGGGAGTTATTAATTACAAAAAGACTAGCTTAAACATTAATATTACAAATGCATAGTCAGTAGTTTTCTAACACATCCATCAGCCTTTAAAGCATGTCTTTAAACTGTTCATTGCTATATATACACAAGGCATAATTTTCAGGTTTCCTCTGTTGTCCCTTATCTGAAGTTTTAAAGTGCCACAGTAGTGTGACAATCTAGGTGAACTGAGCAAGAAGGGAATGCTCCCCTCTTTAGCCCATATATGTGTGACTCTACTCCTCATGCTATTGCTTTCTTCTATCTTGTTGTACATCTTGTTTGGAGACTGTAAATTTCTAAAAAGTTGGTTTGCTTTACCTTAGATCCATCAATGAGGTCTATGTATTGCCAGTGTAGAGATTACTGCTGATTGATTGGACAGCATTGATAAAAGAAACTAGGATCTGTGCACCTGCCACTGGAATGCATCATACTCTTGGGCACATTGATGTCCCATCTGCTAATTTTACCTCAGATTTTGTTCAGTGTCCATCTGTCTACTGGGAGTCATTTGGATTAATAAACTACTTAGTGATGCCAGTGATTCCTCCTATGCTGGCAGAGAGGTAAAATGCATCCTTGGTACCCAATGTATAGTCTTTCAAGGAAGATGAATATCATTTCCACGTTTGTACTCCATGTTGTTGCTTTAAGGGCTTATGATGGAAGTCTTAGTTCCCATCACCTGAAGTGACACTTCTTTCAACATCTGTAATTGCTTCATCTATGCCTTGAATAGTGAGGAGTGATAAGACCGCTCTGCTCTTTAGGTCTTTAGAGTATGACACATCCACCAGTTGACTTTTTCATGCCTTCTCTGAGCATCCTTATCTCATTTTCAAGTTGTCTGCTTTCAATTGAGAATCCTTCTCTTAGTAGTTTGGCTTGTTCCTAAAAATGACAAACAGAACCTGAGTAAACCATGACTCTTGAGTAAATCTCTGCATTTGATCTAGTTTTCATATTCATTGCTTTTTTTTGCATTTTATTTCTTAGTGAAGTTTTTGAGCCCTCAATGTTTATTATACCTATTTTCTGGGGTAGCTGAATCTGTGTTGCTTCTCTTTGGTGCGCTTTATCTATGAACAGATTCAGTTATATTTTCTAATATAATGCTGTGCGTAAATTACCAGTCTTGATTTTCCCTCATTAATTTTAAATCATATTAGTGGGTGATGTCAATCATACTTTTGGCCTCTGTTCTTATCTCTGCACCTACCTCCAAACATTATTATGTATAAATGAAGTGGAGCTATTGAAATGAAACTTTGAAATTAGGATTTTAAAGCTATTTCTCCAGCTTCTTCATGCAGAGAGGGAAAAACTGCACCCTCATTCTAGGGGCCAGGAAGATTTGAAGAGATTAGACTTCATCATTTTTTGCTGGCTGCCTGGTGGTCCACAGCCTGACTGAATATGCATATTTTCTTCTTTTCATTCTGTCTTTCCATAAGTCAAGACAATTTTGTGTGATGATGAAGGGTGTACTGGCTGCCCTCCCAATTTGGTCAAATTGTGCAGAAATTCAGCTTTTCATTTGCATTCCCATCCCTAGATTCTCAATGGAAAGCAAGTGAATGAACCAGATAGCTGAGGCCTGGATTCTAGAAGCAGTTCTAGAAGTCATATTTTGTGAGTGTCTTTACCAGGCGTGATTAAAAAGTACAGGGAACGCTTGGGCCAAGTTCCATTGAATGGAAAGGCAGGATCATAAAACCTTATGCTGTGCCCTCATCTGCTTTTCCCCCAAATTTGGTGCTGTGTGACTTCTGGTTGTTCTCCACAGTCAAAATGCCCATGAAAGGTAAATATTTTGAATCCCTTTAGGATATGCAGGGAGCCACAACAGTAGGTGTAAAGACACGCCAGAACTCCTTCTGAAAGTGGCAGGAATGATGGAGTAAATGTGTTCAGAGTTAATGAGAACATTTTAAGGTTGAATGGCAATTTTTTTTCCTGTAATATATTTTAAAAATTTAAGAATTCGCCATAAGTTTCATCACATCTTATACAAATTATTTGAAGTTTCTGAACCTGTGTTTCTTCTCCTAAAAGACGTACAATTCTTGCACCTTCTGGTCCTACAGAAGAGATATGGATAAAATATTTTGTGATGCTTAGCAGACAACAGCCATGATTGACAGAATGATGGACTGTGAGAGAACTGCAAGTGGAAAAATGTAACGAGCAGGCAGGGGCAGCAGACAGGTCAGGCGTGCACACCGGAGTGGATGTGTACCTTAGCAGCAACATGCTTTGGGGAGCTTCATGTTCTACTTCCCAAACTAAATTTTTGTGATCACAGAGATGGGGAGAAAAAGAAAACAAAATGGAGAGCTGAGGGTGGTAAAGTTGAATACCTGGAGTTTAAGAGCTAGAGCCCTCTGTTCTTCTTCCATCAGCTGGGCCCTCTCCTGCTCCAACTTCTCAGTCAGCAGTTTGATGTGCTCCTGGTAACTCTTCTCTTTCTGCTCCAGCATCTCCTGATTCTTCTTTCTCATTTCCTCTAGCATTTTTGCAGCAGCCTCTGCAGATTCAGCTTTTACACGCTGCTCTGAAGGGAATGAAAGAAACATCTGTGGGCCACCATGTTGGCTCCTCTTCACGTGCTTACTTATTGTTGCTGCTTACTGCATAAGCTCTATTCAGAGCTGATGTCAGAAAGTTAGAGCACCTTTGCTCTACTTGTTCTAGATTAAGGATTTCAGATTGACTTCATCAAACTATTTATAGTGTAAAGAGCTTTTGAAGTCATGTAGCCCCTTGACTCATTCCTCACCTTCAATTTCCTTTTCTTTCTGTGTGAGAGTCTGGTCTGTGTGCAGAATGGCATTAATCATGTCCTCCTTGACCTGCAAATATTTCTGGAGAACTTCTTCAGCCTTAGAACCAAGAACACAGAGTTAACAGTAGGAAATGATTTTAAAGATGTGATCCTGTCTGTGTCCCACATTGTTTTCCCCTAGGAATTGTTTTCCACAGTCCTGGTGTCACTGGTGGTTAAAATTCCCTCTCACAAGAATGGTAGGTGCTCCAGGCTGGCCAATAAGGGGTTGTTTTAATCAGTGTCTTCACAGAGGCTGGTGGGGGGGGGACACAGCATTTTTCAGACTGAAGGCTCCTAGCTTGCCATTAATGCTGCTGTGAACCAATATGGGATGAGCATGCTGGGGAATGAAGACTCTGGAGAAAGCAGATCGGAGGAGGAAGTGGAGAATGGGAAAAAGCAAAAGTCACTTGGGGTTGGAAGAGTAATGCACAGAGACATATATGAGGAGAATCCAGGTACCCTAAAAATCCACTTCAAAGTCCAAACTGAAGAATTATCACTTTCATTTAAGAAGTAGTCTTTGAGCTTTGTCTCTGCAACAAAACATGTCAAGCTTTTTTGGAGGGTGGGTGGGTACCAGCAATGGAACTCAGGACCTGATGCTTGCCATGCAGGTGCTGCGACACTGAGTTATATCCCCAGCTCCTATCAAGCTTTAATAGTGGATGATGTTAACAACTTGGTGCTTAATCTGATATTCCAATTTATGACTCAATTGTTAATTGGATGTTCTTTGGTGAGTACCTAAAACAGATCTAGTATAATAGGATCCTCATTTATGCTATTGAATGGACGTGTGAATGTTACACAGGCAGCTAGGTATATCTCTGCGCAACTGTACTTATTTACATCGGTGTTTGCAGCCAGAACAACAGTACAGATAAAGTTAGTTACCTGGAGTCCCTTCCTGGGTTTTTCATGGTACCTTCTTTTCAGGTCTTCCACCTTCTGAACAAGAAGACGGTAGCCCCCTGGCTTAGAATATATCCCTTGTTTTAACTCTTCTTCTAGGGGACTGAAAATATCTTCAAGTAATGCTGAGCAACGATCTGAAGATGCTTTCAAGTTTTGTTTATAAATGTCATCTCGCTTTTTTTCTAGCTGAGCCTTTCATGTGAAAGTAAAAAGGAACAGGTAAAAGGTGTTAGTTCTAGCTCAGATTTTCTGGGATTACTTCTCAAAAACCTCTATGACCCTTAGAAAACCTGACAGGCCCCTTAGTAAGAACATATCCTTCAACTTTATCCTAAGTTTCTACCTCAGTTCCTTTCTCTTTGGAGATAAATTTCTGAGCAGAGATTGCTAGATTTGTGCCAAACACTTAGAAATAAAATTCTAATTGTTCATATTGGATTAGTCATTGCCATTGGAGTTAATGTGGCTCAACACAAGCCTACATCACATAACGTAAACTAATATTTTCTATATTTTGGCTTCAATATCAAATCAGTGTGATAATGGTGCACATGTAATCTGAAGAAACTCTAATTGCTGTTTATATTCATTTGGTTCTATTAAGGGGAAAGTTATCAGCTCATTCATGAGTGGAAAAAAGTTTTATAGTATTGAGTTTTTAGTAATATAATTGTTTCTTCTGAGTACTATGGTGATCCATAGGTTGTTGCACCATTTTGACATCTAGGAATAATTTCCTTTCTCAGAATACTCATCTCATTTTCTTATAGTAATTTCCTTTCAAAATCTAAATTTATATAAGCTTGAGAGAAAAATTACCGCTAATTCCTTTTGAAATTCTTGGTCAACATCTTTGAAGGAATGTTCGATGAAAATCTCGATGGCCTCCCTCTCACAGGCCCTGTGCAGGTCCAGCAGCTCCTGGAGTGTGTCTGTGGGCAGCTGCACCTTCTGGCCCATCTGCTGGTCATAGTGGGCCAAGGCCTTCTGCACTGCAGCTGAGTTCTCTATCTGGGCCAAGGCGAGGACTGCGTTCTCTATGCAGGGCAGATCCCCACTGCTGATGGCAGTGACGTAGGTCAGCACCAGGTTCTCCAGACCTGCATAGAGAGCCGGTGATGTTACAACAAGAAAGAAGACAAGCCTCAGCACGCCAGATACCATGTTTTTCTCAAAGTATCAATGTTCTCAGCATCACCCTGAAATGTGCTAGAAACACAACATTTCAACCTCTGTACCAGATTTATTTAATTAGGCCTCCCTTTTTGACAGGATCTCCAGGTGCTCTGCATGCCTGCCAAAGATGGAGAATACTGGTTCTAAATTACATAGAGTTCTGTTCATTAAATAAATTACATAGGTTTCTGTGCATTCCTTATCTGCATGCATCTAAGTGCCATTAGCACCGGAACCGGATGTCTTTCACATATGCCAGTGTCATCATTCCTGTCTGCACTAAGCCTTTGATCACTATGGAAGAAGAGCTGTGATCCCAACCAAAAGGCATCACCATTTGGATCATTAGCCTAAATAACATTATCCAAGACAACTTTCTTCATGTGCTATTTTATTAGTGACTGATCCACTATTTTATTAGTGACTAGCCACAGAGGGATGTGAACCCTTGAATATAACTTTGTAATCTCAATTTTATTTACTTTCATTTAAATTAATTTATCTTTACATTTAAATAGTAGCGATTTCCTAGTAGCTACATATCGCATACTGCAGGTCCTGTTTACTCAGGCTGCTGTAAGCAACGAGCTTTGTTTTTTTCTTTCACCCTTTTCTCTTTCAACCAGTGGAGAAAAATACGATTAACATATTCAATTAGAAACCTAGGAGTTGTCTAAAATTTAACACAATGATAGTGGTACATTTGTCATTTTCAAAGCAAAAATTAAGTTCATTTTATTTCTTGCTTTTGAGTCTTATCAGTAAGTGCAAATACTTACGAGGCCCATTGACCTCGATGCCTCCTGGAAGAGTTTTAATTCTGGAAAAGCTGAAGATGTAAGAACAGAATTCTGCAACTTGTCGCACAAATTCTAAGTCCAGCTCATCGTCATGCACTGTCTCGAGCTGGGCCAGCCTCTTTCCATGAGCGGGTCTATCAAAGATAAAGCATTTCCTCTTTGGGAAGAACTTCCGAATGCAAA
This sequence comes from Dinomys branickii, assembly GCA_004027595.1. Classification (NCBI taxonomy): domain Eukaryota; kingdom Metazoa; phylum Chordata; class Mammalia; order Rodentia; family Dinomyidae; genus Dinomys; species Dinomys branickii. The sequence goes on from PVLD010019543.1 coordinate 22,126, forward strand.
GTCGAGGGAGATTAAAATTTTTATTTTTCTGACTGGTGCCTGTAAGATTAAAAAAAAATTAGCTCCCTGTAAGGATTTGCAAACATTTTGTCAATGGATCAAAAAGTATACGTTTTCAGCTTTTCAGGCCAGGTAGCTTTTCCTATGTACTCAATTCAGTTTCTTTCACAGGATGGTATCTGTAGTCAATAGTTAAAGCAGCAATGGCAAACCTTTTAGAGACTGAGGGCCAAACTACAACCCTAAACCCACTTATTTACCACCACTGCCAACATTGCAATTAAATCTGAAGACTGAGGTTTGAGTTTTGAGAAGAAAAATAACTCTATGTTAACATCTTTTGTCTTTAAAGAAAAACAATAACACATGTGCCATAGGTTTGCCACCCTGATATAAAGGAATGGACTCCATATTCTTCTGGTAGCATTTATTTCAGCAGGAAACAGAGCTGCATTGGCCATTATTTGTCTGTGAGTCATAATTTTTCAGTACTTGACCTACTACATTATTCATGCTTTAATCTATTTTCCTCAAATATATATCCATAGCCACAGTCTTTGGTTAAATACAGAATCACAAATCGTAAGGGCCAAGATACATTTAAACTATGCAGAGCAAAGGTGAAAGAAAGAAGCTTATTGTGTGAAGAAGGGAGAAAGTATTTTAAAGTTGAACCTACTGATACCATTATAAAACATTAATGTCATTATGAACCAAGCAATGCTTAAAACTTCTTTTCTTGACCAATTTTGCATGCTTGACTTTGGTAATCAGAATGACTGATCTGAAAACAATATGCAGTATAAAAACCATTGTTGAACTTGTACCATCTTGTATGGTGAAGCTCTGCATCATTTCCAATTTTTAAAATTTTTTTAATTTTTAATTTTATTTACTTTTTGTTTTTGCTTGTTACTGTCTTTGATCATTTGATCAGTCTTACATTCTTATGTCTAGTGGACTGAGCAACTTCGTTGAAGATAACAGTAGGTAACATAGCAACCGTGGTAAATTTCTATCATTTTGTTTTGAGGTTAGGTATCATTTTTGTTGTTTTGAATTTGTCTTCATTGTTGTTTTGTCAGTTTTTAAACTTCTAAAATAAAAAAAGAAAAAAAAAAGGGAAAAAATCCACATTAACTTTAGGTGTAGGTAGGTAGACGTAACAGAAAACTGTAAATGTAAGGAAAGGGTGCATAGAAAAGTAAAAACACAATTTCTAGTACCTTGACATTTGCATTTAGCAATTACCTATCCATACTACCTTGTATTAGCTTCAGGGAGTTCTCCAAGTAGGTGTCTGCAGAGATGCTCTGTCCATCCAGCTCTAGTTCCAGGGAGAAATCTCTCACGGCCCACACAAAGTCTGGGAAGAAGCTCACGAAGTCAGCTGAATCTTCAGCTTGACTTGTTTTGGGTGAAGACTTTGCTTTGATCCTATCTGAGAGCTCTGTGACATAGCTGAGGTGCTAAGGAGAGCTGGCAGGAATAAGAGGCCCCTCACCCTAATGCCATAGTGATTCAACAAATTCCCCAACCTTCATTTCATGTGTGTTCTGAACCTAAGTATCACTTCTTTCGCAGGTAACAAGTCTTTCCTGGACTGAGGTGTTATATTTCTCTTTTTAAACTGGCTTCACCAGTACCCAGAATCAGGTTGCCTGTTGATTAATGCAGGTGAACTCTGTGATTTTGGTGCTGATTTGAAAGACAGAAAGGATACTGCAGTTGGTTCATGGCCTGCTGGTTGATGGTTCCCATGCTGTTATACACAAAGGTGCTGCTTAGAAGAATCGCCAGGGCGAAGATCCAGGAGTCGTTTTCGTTGTCACCCTGAAGGTGAGAAGACATTTGGTCTACAGCTATGGATTATTCTGTGACAAGATCAGCCATGGTAAATGTATTGCCAATTAATTAGAATTGTTAAAGACTAGGCATATTGAGAAAGAACCCAAATCCAGACAAAGATGTTAGTAGGACTTGAACTTTGAATTAGTTTTTTAGACTGTTATTTGGTTTACACTGATTTTCTCTAGGTCTTATTTTTATTTTATGAAAAAAACCACCAAATTTCATAACTATCTGCTAAAAGAATAACAATAGTTAATACACTACTGTTATCCTCAAAACTCTTTCTCTAGGTCTTATGATTATTGGCATGTAATTAATAAACAATCAAGGTTGGTGGGCATTCTAAAATCTGATTCAAAGTTAATATTTTCTCTTATTTTGTAGAGCAAAATTTATTTATATAAGATTTATAGATGAGTGTAATCCCACCTAGATGTTTGTAATCCCACCCAATTGGGGAGTTGAGATGGAGCATTCTAAATTCAAGGCCAGCCTGGGCAATTAATTTAGCAACATTCTATCTCAAAAATGGGATAGGGTTTAGGGATGTAAGTCAGTGGCAGATTGGTCAAAGGTTCGATCTCTAATACTGCATAAATCAATAAATATTTGGTAGTATAAAGTTGCTGTTTCGTAGCAATTATCACATACCAGAAAGATTATTTACCTTAGGAAATATACTGAAAGGTATAGGATAAGGCATTTAAAGGACGATCACATCTACAGAGGTACCTTGGTTGTGGAGCTGCTCTGCACTTGAACTTTCTACTATCCGATCAGCAAAGTTAAAAAAGAAACGTGCTCTGTGTTTGTCACTTTGCTTGACCATCAACTGAAGATAGAACTTGAGAAAACAAACCGGCTCAGAGTGACTCATGCATTTGTCTCCCCAGGGACACAGAGGGTGACACTGCCATCTAAGCCCCTCTCTCGCCCAGACGACATATAGCGCTTCTGTTGTTGCGTTAAAACACTCGTCGTGGTGCTTCTTTTGCACTTTATTTGTGAAAATATCAGAACCATGGCTCCGAAGAAAGTCAGTGATACCAGCAGTGAAGCCAAGAGGAAAACTGTGAGCCATCGCAGTGTTAAAGGAACTAACTGGAAAGTTTGTTGGAGATCCGTAAAATTAGTTTATAAGAATAACTTTTGGGCCTCAGGACCAATTATTTGGTTTTCCATTATCTTTTATGGGAAAAGTATATTCAATTCTCTAACTTTGCAGTATTCAAACAGGAATTTGGAATGAATTGAGTTCAATAGCTGAGGCATCAGTTATTGACAGAACAGAGCACTAAGGTTGAAAAAGTCAAATAATTTGCTTATAGCCACTGAATTAACAACAGAGTTTTAATTTAAACACGAAACTATGAGTCTTCCAAACTCAAATCCTTAGGGTTTGGATTATAGTGATTCTCAATATACTTTTGTGAGTTTTGACAAGTAACTGAAAGAGCAGTCAGGGTTGTGGGTACACTAAGGTCTCTAAGAAAACCTAAATTTAAAACTGTCTTATGTTTTATAGCAAAGTTTACTTATATGAGATTTATAAACAGGTGTAGTGATCCGTTCTTGTAATTCCATTGGCATAGGATACTCAGGTGGATTTCCAAATTCAAGGTCAATCTGGGCAATAAAGCAAGACACAGTCTAAATTTTGTGTTTTAAAAACAAAAAATAAAAGCGAGTAGGAACATAAAGCAGTGGTAGAGTGTCCAAAATTTCAATCCCCTGTACTGATTGTTAAATAAATAAGTAAATAAATGGTTAATAATAGTTGTAGAAATTTCATACCAATTATATACCTGAAGTATTACCTATCTTATTAAATATTAAAAATATATTAGGAAGCATATATAGAACTCATATCTACTTGACAGATCACAAAACTGAGGCTAAGGTGAGTCAAATAATTTGCTTAACCTTGGTGTGTTAGTGCTAGAGGTTGAATCTGAACAAGAATTCATGAGGCTTCAAAACCCAAACCCTTAGCTAAAGTTCTCTGCAGGATGAGACCTTTGCCCTGTGTTTGAGTGTGTTCTTGTTTTGCACGTGGATAAGCTGCTTACTGTATACTGACCATGTTGCTTTTCTGCCAGGATTGTCATGAAATTTTCCTGATCTCTGGCTGCTAAACTTTGTCTCATGTAAGCAAACATGAAAATATATGTGCTGTGTAAGTGCAAACTCTTAAGTGAAAACTTCATACTTCAGAGATGACACAAAGACAAGGAGCTACTCCCAAATCGAATCCTCATCCTTACTTTCTCAACGTCTCCCAGGCCCTCGGTGTCGAGCAGAACTAGGGTACGCTCCGAGTCCCTGGGATGAGGCACACACCACATCCAGATTCCTCTGGTCTGAGCCCGCACAGTGGAGCCCAGAGGGAAGCCTGCAAAGCACAGGTGAGATGGGATGTGTGAGTTTCAACAGCAGCTGTGTCTGAAACTGAGATAAATGTTAGCATAATCAAGCTTAGGGGTGAGAAGTGAAATCATAGTCAGGGATCATGTTCCAGTCAGAGAAGTAATAAAAATTTGATTATAAATTACAAGAAAAAATCCAATATTTTCATGAGAAAAATATTCATTAATGTAGCATAACAGAGCAAACCTGTAATCCCAGCTGCATCGGAAGCTGATGTAGGAAGACTGCCCCTTCAAGGTCAGCCTGGTTACCCAGGAAGATCTTAAGACTCTCACACTGAGTAGTGAAAACTAAAATTTTTTCCTCGCATATCCTTCTTTAAAATGGAGTAGAACTTTGGAGGATTTCCACTTTTGGAATTCTGATACTACAAATCTCAAAATCATTCAAACCAATACTTAAATAGGGCTGAATATGTAGCTCAGAGGTAGAGCACTTTTTCCTGGCACGCCTGAGGCTCCAGGTTCAATCCCTGGTACCACAAAAACAAAAAAAGAACATGTACAAAATGAAAGCAAGGAAACATACAAAACCTAAAAAGCTTATGATTTTGCTCAACCCTTGTAGGGCTCGATCCTCAGCATGGCAAAAACATTCTGCAAACTATAATTAGAAGGAAACTACTTCATCATAATAACACCATATATTATTATTCACAGCCAATGCCACACTGAGTAGAAAGAACTGAGAACTTTTCTTCTCAGATATTTCTTTAAAAGGGAGTAGAAATCTGAAGGATTTTTGCTTTTGGAATTCTGATACTATAAATCTCAAGATCATTCAATGATCTTGGCCACTTGGATGCAACATTGCTATGGAAGTCCTATCCAATATAATTAAGGAAGAAAAGAAAGTAGATGACACCAATATTAGAGAAGAAATGTTATTATCTCTGCATACGGATGAAATGACACATAGACAAAAAACATTGACTTACAAATACTGTTAATCCTAATAAATGATTTCAGCAATAGTGCTGTATATAGAATCAACATGCAGAAATCAGTTACATTTCTACACACTAAAAATGAACAATGTAAGTGGCAAAATAAGAAACAGTTCCAGGATGGGCATAGTAGAACACACCTGCAATCCCAGCACTCAGTAGGCTGAGGCAAGAGAACAGGTATGAGTGAAAGGTCAACCTCAGCTATATAATGAGTTCAAGCAGCCTGAACTGCATAGTGTGACCCTGTCCCAATGACTCAGTCAATCAATCAATCAAATAAATAAAAATAAAAGACAATAGAGTATTAAGAGCATAAAAACCCTACTAGGAATAAACCAAACCAGTGAGAACCTTACCATTTGTATACCTGAAGTTATAGAACATTATTAAACAAATTCAAGAATATACAAGTGATTTAGAAAAACATCTGGTGTTAATGAGGAGATTTAATATCCTGAAGATGTTACTAGTATCCAAAGTGATAGATAGATTTGAGGAATCACTATCAGAACTCCCAGTGAATTTTTGTGGAGATAGAAAAATCTACCATAACTCTCACATGAAATCTCAAGACACTCCAAAAGAGCAACCTCTCTCAAAATCATGAAAAGAAAATAAGAACTGTGAAGATTTCTGGTTTTAGAATTTGGATAGCACAAAAGTGGCATTCAGAAACACGTGAAGCTAGTAGAAAGAGTGACATACAGATCAACAGAATAGAATAGACAGCCCAAGAATTTTATGTATATATTGTATTTATCATAATGTTTATTACATTTACCATATATTTTTTTCAATATTCATGCCATATTGTTATTAAATGAAGAAAAGTAGTCTTATCAATAAATGACTTTGTGAAACCTGGACGTCCACATGCACGCAACCGAGAGTACCTGGAAGAAGGGGAGGAGGGAAAGCAGTAGGGAGAGAAAAAGCGGAGAAAGGCAGAGAGAAAGGAGAAGAAAGCCAAGTGTGAGGGCAGAGGAGGGACGAGGAGAAAGGCAGAGGAAGAAGGCCCCGTTGTGCTCTTTCCAGGTACCGCAAAAAACGTACTCAAAATAGGCGAAAGGCCTAAACATGAGATCTAAGACTGCAAAGCCCATAAAAGACAACTTGGGGAAAAACCTTCTTGTCATTGGATTTGGCAGTGATTTCTTGATATAACATCAAAGCATAGCCAACAAATGAAAAAAAATACGGAAAGTGGACTTCATGAAGATTAAAAACTTTTGTGTATCAAAAATACTCTTTCAGAGAGTAAAAAGGCAACACATGGAAATGAAGAAACATTTGTCAGACTTGTATGTGATAAATGGTTCATATCCAGAACATATCAGAGATTCCTACAATGAAACACAAACAACCAATAGAAAAAATGAACAAAGTACGAGAATAGCCATTTCTACAAGCAAGATATACAAGTGACCAACAAGCACAGGAAAAGATGGTCTCTGTCATCAGTTATGTAGGAAAATAGAAGCTGAAACCAGGAGATACTACTTCACATGTGTTAGAACAGCCGCTATCCAAACAAAGAAAAGCTAAGAGAAAATAAAAAAATATTTGCAGGATGTGGAGAAATGCGAGCAATTTTACTTTTCTGATAAAAACACAGTGGTGCAGATATTATGAAAAATTGTCTGGTTATTTATTAAGATTAAATGGAGATACCATGTAAATTGGCAATGCCACTGAGGGTATATAGCCAGAAACATTTAAAGCATCAACTTGAACAGACACTTTTATACATATGTGTATATCAGACTTATTCCTAAAGCCAAGAGGGAACAATCCCATTGTCCATCTGCAGCTGAACGGACAGGCAAGTTGCTATACTCACTCAGTTATCAAGTCTTAAAAGGGAAGAAAATTTTGACACAGGCTACAGCACTGATGAAACATGGAGACATGCTAAGAGAAATAAATAAGGCTCAAGCAACATGTTGTGTGATTTCACTTCCATGATGTTCCTAAAACAGTGAAATTTGCAGAGACAGAATGTGCAGTAGTGTTGGGGGATGAGCGTCCTGGGAGTTACTGTTTAACGGAGTTTCTCTTGGGAGAGATGAGACTGTCCTAGAGGGGGAATGAAGCTGGTGGCTGCACAAAAGTGTGAATTTACTCGGTGTGTCAGTATAGCTAAAAAGGCTTTTTCAAGGGTAAATATTACATTATATAGATATCAAACAATAGCACATACGCAATATAAATGAAACTTTTTAAACCTTAAACATAAAGAGGAAACTTGCTCTGATTACATGGACATTTTAGTAACAGTTTATAGTTTATTGGTATGTAAATTAGCTATTCATAATGCTGCTTTCCTCTTTCTAGCAAAGGAATGGTGTATACTTTCCAAAGGGAGTGCGAGGCACAGTGAGGAGAGCCAGCAGGAGCCGCTTCATCCCTTAGAAAAGAGTGAAGATCAAGAGGACCCCGGTGAGTGGCAGATCAGCTGGGAAGATTTCTCCCTGGCTCTTCTTTCTCCTCCCCAACCCCCATGCAGGATGCTGGCCGTGTGGGCGGACAGAGGGCCCAGCCAAGCCTTGCTGGAGGCACTCACCCTTTTCCTTCCCAGCCAGCTTGTTCATCAGGTAGGATTTGCCTGTGCGGTAGAGGCCCACGATAGCCACCACCACGAGGGGCTGGGTGATGGCAGACAGGATGCGCAGAGCTTCCTGATTCACAGTCAGCTGCCCGGCAGTGTTCTCAATGAGGCACACTGGGGCCGGCACGTGGGTCTCGGAGGCCATGTCCAGTGTGCGCTCTGGTCTGCAAGGGCAGGCGTGGAGAGAGTCAGAATCTCCAGTCTCTTGCAGTCAGAAGGTGGATTCTGAGAGAGAGTGATGGAAATATTCACAAGTGGTTCATTTAAAAAAGGATGGTATAGCAGCAACTCATTAATATTGAACTCTTCTTACAGCCCATATCTTCCATTTAATTTACTACAGAAAGTTTTCTTTCTGGGTTCAGATAAAAAATTTGTAGAAGTCATGAAATGGAAAATACAACAGGATTTAGAGAATTTCTTTTCATCTTGGGCAGATGTAAAAAATTTGTTTATTTTATATTCATTCATTTTTTTTAATAAATGATCTTCACGAACAAATGAATCTCTGTTGGATGTGTGCCCCTTTGGGCATTTTCCAGGTTGTTAAATGTGTTCCTTCTTCCTTCGCCCAGTAGCTCTGCTCACTTCACTGCATGAGGCTCTACGGTACTTCCCACCTGGCCTTCACAGAAATGTAAGCAACACAGGAAGTACTTGCTCGTGGGAACTCATAAGGAGGGACCTTCCAGGGGCCGAAGGGGTCTGCAAGGGCAGTGCCTGACACTGGAGCTATGTGAGCTTCACGGTGAAAAAGAGTAAACTCAGTTTACACTGAGAGGTGAGAGCACAATCAGAAATAATGCATGCTGCTAAAAATGACAAAGAAACAAGGATTATGAAATCAGGAAGCAGACCAGAAGAGAGCTAGAAAGAGCTGTTCAAAGAAGGTATATTTCCAGCAACACACTTTTAGATTTTCCGCCCCCACCCTCCAGTGTAGTAGGGAAGAATGAGCAAGAGAAGAGGAAGAAGGAAAGGAGGGAGGGAGGCAGAGGATACAGACTAGACAAAGAGAGAATTGAGAAGGCCGTTGGTGAAAGGGGCTGCTCTCTGCTGAGAATTCATGGGAGGGGAATCTTGAGGGCAGGAAAATGCAATGTCACAGATATGCCAAGGCAGGAAAAATGACATCCTTAGTGCAGAAGATTCTTTCAGTGGAAGCTCGTGGGGGCTGAATTCCACTCGTATGTGGAGCAGAGGGAGTGGGCCCTAAGAAGCCACGGAGTCTGCTCTACTTTGAAGGAAGAAATGCTTTTTTCAGCCAGTTCAGATCATGGTTAGCGAGTGTGCTGCTTTCATGATCTTCGTCTATGTCTCCGGGTTCCCGGATTCTCTCTCTCTGTCCTTTAACAGTGTGGGCAGCTGCCCTTCTGTATCTCATTTCTGTGCTTCCTTCTCCTGAAAACAGCCCATAAGCTGCTCCTGGCTGCCGCAGGAGCAGTCACCTTGGTAATTTAATCACCTTTGCAGTCAAAGAGACAAAGTCGTGGTTGTTAAGGGAAATAACCCACCTAGGCGTAGAGGCTGTGAAGCCCGATCCCGTTTAGAGCTAGAGAGTCTGCTGGAAGGAAAATCAGCGTCTTACCCGGTCTTCCCCTTGGTGTAGACAGATTGGGTTCCCTCTTCCCTGCCTTTCACTGGATTGTTGGGCTTGCATCACCCCTCCCCCACAAACGCAGCAGGGCTTCCGGACTTTTCTGCCTTAACAAACAATGAAAAGAGCAGCGGACTGCGTTGGGTGTAAAAGGAAGTGAAACTGAAAGTACTTAGCCTCAGTGAATCAGTAACTACGAAGGTGATTTGTGGAGCTTGTGCCAATGAGAGGTTTTGAAGAAAAAGAACCTTAAAGTATTTGTTGAGAGATGTCTTAGGAACTCTTTGCAGTTTTAGAGAAGTCCCTGTGTTGTAGTATCTAATAGAATGTCTCTCAAGATTCGGGGCTGGTATCCACGTGTTAGACTGATGAGACACAATCACCCGATATAACAGAGCGACCCGTACTGCAGCTGGTACTCCCTGGATAAAGGAGGGAAAAGGCACCCCTACTCTGTCCTGAGCACCCAGATCTTGGTACTGTTACAGGGGTGATATCAGAACCTCTAACTATGATATAAGGGAAATATTAGACCTCCCAACCTGTTAGATGTCTGATAAGCCCAGCTCATATTCTCTGAAATTAAAGAATGAATTCTAGGAAAACAGACTAGGAGTAGGAAGATGCTTAAGAAAAGGAGAGATATAGCCCCTGAGAGGCAGGAGGGGCCTGAATGGGTTGCCTAAGGGCCCCATTTTACAGGGAAATTCCCTAGAGCAATGCCCATGTGAGTATGATATGGGTTACAGCTCTGTTTAGTCAATAAGGATACAACTATAATCACGTAAGTGATAGTGATCCAAAGGGGAGACAAGTTATATAACAAGGGTGCAAGGAAAGAACAAAGACTTTTTCTAGGAAATGATGGGTCCTGAGGTCTCGGTCACCTATGTGGGTGACTGATATCTATCTAGGCTTCATTCGGCGTGGTGTTTGTCCTTGCAGTATTATACAAGCCTGGTTATCTCATCTTTATTTTGAAGCCTGGTCTCCAACAGATGTGCTTCCAGCCAAAGTTGAGAAGTGTGTTACCTTTGCCCCGGCTCTCCTGAGGGCCTAGGCCTATCTGACTGCACATAATATTTCCTCCCAGCTTAGCTCTCTATAACATTCTCCACGCTGAAGAGGTTTCCCAAGCTTTCTTCAGGGGGGAGGGGGCAGTTACCGTTCTGGCTTCTTTGGGCTGAAGGGGTAGTAGTTGTGATTGGCAGTCAGACATTCTCAGAGGATCTATCCAAGGGTCCTGAATAGACACCAGGGGCTTTTGTCTTGGGTAGGTCTACAGCTTTAAGTCTGGAGAAGTCAAAGGCAAAGAAACAGTTAAGTATGTAGGGGGTAAACAGGAAAATCAACAAGACTATTATGAATATAACAAAAAATAGCTCTTCCACAGAGAGCATAAAGAGAAGGTTCAGGAAGTTTTACAATCTGACTTGGCATTAACCTATCATATAATATCTTGGATGGCCATCAAGATGTTAGCAGAAGGATCAGGAAGGTACCAACCACATTTAGTTTTTCTAATGGCACCAGTGTCCCTTTGTGCTGCTGTTAGAAGAGGAGGAAGGAAAGGAGCGAGGGAGGCAGAGGATAAACACCAGACAGAGAGAGAATGGAGAGGGCAGCGGATCAGTGGGGCTGCGCTGATTTTAAAGGATAGCTTGTCTATTTTATTTTATGTTAGAGAGCGAGAAAGAGAGACCAGTTGAGGTCTCCTTTAAGGTCCGCTGAGTATAGTTACTCAAGGCCTCAATATGTGGTGTGATGTTCTCTCTACAAGTTTGATCTGGTGGATCTTGGTAAAAAGAGTCTAGCACATTTGTTACTGGTTTAGTCTGCATGATCACTTAGAGCCTGGCAGCCTCTAGGTAAGGTGTTATTGGTTTTTTTTTAATGCTCTTTAAAATAAAAATCAAAAGCAATTACAGCATGTATAACCAGAGCATAAACACTGCTATAACCAAAAGGCAGATCAGGGAAACGTTCAAGCGCAGTATCTGATTTTAAGAGGCTGGAATATGATTGTAGCCTGTTGACTCCCAGACCCCTTTACTGATGAAGTCATATTTTGTTATAAATGTCTCCAGTGTTTGCTTTTGAAGGACAATTTTAGTTAAAGAAGTTAAAGCCTCTTGTTGAGATTTTATAGCTTTTATCATAGATTTTCTCAATGACCCACAACAGTGGTCAGCTATTGGTATAGCTAGAACCGCCAGAAGGGGTCAGTCAATGGAGCCCCTTTTTATATCTAGTTTATTACTAGGGCACTGTTTTACGTACCTTTGGGTTATACTTTTCTGCTGGTTGTTTAATAGTATAAGTGTGACCTATATTAATTAAAATTAACCTCTTTGTGTCTATTAAAGTCAGTAAAGTCTCCACAGAGATTACTTTGGATCCATACACAGAGCCTCTCAGCTTCTCTGTCAGTGTCGGCCATCAGGAGGGGTCACAGCCTTGCTTGACCACATTGCTTTCTGTGGAAGCATGGGAGACTTTCCTTCTTGGTCACTCTTTGGTACATGGTACATTTACTGAGTTTTGTCCTTTTCGGTCCAATAATCTCCCTGCTCAGAAGGTTCGGTGATTCAGCAAAGTTGTAGGATCTCACAGAGAAAATTTCCTTTATTTTCTGTGTCCTGATTGACCTTGGAGGGCCAGAGCCAGACTATTGGCTGTTCTTTTACTCCAGTTGCCTTTGTAGTTTTGGTCTCTAAATTTTAGTTATTCAACATCCAGAAGATAAGTCAGTGGCATTAATATTGTAGTGGGGCCAGTGAATTAAACTAGTGTAATTTATCTGGATATCAAGCACTTCAAAATATCATGTGCATCCAGAGGACTGGTGTTTCTTACTAATGGTTGTTTTGGTAGTTGTGTCCCTGTAGAATGCTGACAGGCAACAGTTATATAGTTTACAGAGAAAACTTGAAAGAAAGAGCCACAAATAGTATTTAGCATGGCAATCACGATGATGTTATTTTTGTAACATATTTAAATGTCTTTATCAGCATAGAATAGCCTTTTTGGTCAACATCTCCTTGTGATCACAATATATTAGATGACACAGAGAAAACTCTCACCTAATTTGTTATCATTTAATAAGATACCATCTAAGGAGAATGTACTGGCCTATAAATGTTCCTAAGAAGTTTATATTATCTAGCCCTTAATTTTAGTGTGTGTCATTTTTTGGATCACTTGATTATCGTTAAGAGTAGTGACACATACATAACATATATATCATATAAGCCTTTAAAAATAAACTTTCACTTGACTGGTGGTCTCATGCTGGTTTGATGTAGTTGCAGTACAAGAGAAAGGCAGATAACCTAGTCTAGAAAAAGGTTAGCATCATAAACAATCCTGATTTTGTATCTTAGAAGATGTGTACACTCAAAGGGCGTGAATATATTTATGTACACCATGAAATTAGTAATAATGAACATTGCAGCTATATGGAAAATTTTGTCTCTTAATTTAGTTTTGTACTAAAAGCATCTTTAATAAGGTAACTTTATTGTTCTATTTATACAACTGTTTGATGATAACCAATATAAATATACTACAATAATGTGTTTAGCAACATCTGTTGGTCCGTGTCTCACATAAGACTATGGAAACTGCTGAGGTGCCATTAATGAACGAAGGCTAGAATGAGATATTTGTTTCTAGGCAGCCATTCTTTTCTTCACCAAGGGGAGTCTTGTGCAGTTTTCTCAAGCCCAAGGAATCTATTTAATGGTCTTAACAAATTTTTGATGACTTAAGAAAGCCAGATTATAACAATTAACACATTATTTTTGACCAATGAAAAGCTCTGGCTCAGTCCCCTCTACACCTTTTGTCACCTACTCAGACCTTTTCTTCTTCTAACGGTATTTATGGGACCTCCTTATTATCATTATTTTTTTTATCTTTGGCTGTTCACACTTCAGGATTTATTTTTGTCTCCACAAGGGGAGGTAGTATATCTGCCTTGGGTGCATATGTTACAGTATTTAAACACAATAAAAAAACTCTCCCTGTTGGAAACTAGACTTTCAGGCATAATTAAAAATGAATTATGCAATGAAAGCTATCCCTGTTACAGCTGAAGCGTTCAGAAATAGTGAGTTAGCTCCTCTCTGGTGACTCCTTTCATTGAGTTATGATGGCTGGAAGGAAGGCCAGGGTTGTAGAAAAGGACCAAGAATCACTTCCAATGTCCAGCAATAGGCTGTTTTTCCCCCCACAGTCAATATTGCTGGAGGCTCCTGTGTGGAGATGACAGTCTGGCCAATGGGAGAAGGCAGAGAGTGCCCCAGGGCCCTTTAGTCTTGCTAGACAAACTGGGAAGATGACTCTGAGCCTTGAAGCCTCTGCCTCAGAGCACAGTTCTGCTTCCTGTGGCTATCTTGGCAATCAGGCTGGGTTAGGGGCCTCTTATGGCAGTGTCCCTTAAGGTGGTCTGTGTTTGCACAGTAGTAGCAGGTGAGTTTAGACACTGAGTTCTTCCTGGAGTCCTGAGAATCAGGCTTACGGTCTGTGCTTTTTAACGCTGCAACAAAGATGGCTGTTTTTTTTTTTTTTTTTTTTTTTTTGT
>PVLD010019544.1:0-36142 GCA_004027595.1 Dinomys branickii
TTTTTTTTCTGTTGTTGAGAGGATCAACTGTCTGACTAAATTTGCATGTCTGTATATGGGTCCATACATCTACAATACGAAGATATCAATGGATAAAACAACAACTACTGTTGAGACCATATCACCTTGTCTATAGATTAGTTGTGATTGTACTATTTTCTATGATAATGGGTGTCTGTTTGTCAATATGTTTTTGTACTTTTATGTTTCTAAAAAAAAAAAAAAAAAAAAAAAGAGATGCTGCTAAGCAGCCTCTATGGGTAAGAAAACAGTTGTGCAGAGCAATGGCTGATCGAACTCTGGCAAGAGAGCTAGAGATGGCATCATGAGGCGGCAGGCCAGTGGGGCTGTCATCCCATAGAGCGATTCCTCTGCGCTTCTCTGCAAAGCAGTTGGTGCCAGGCCACACACTGACCTGGTTTCAGCACCTCAGTCCCAATCTCAGTTTTAGAACCATGGCTGGCCTCTACTCAAATACCACTGAGAAGGTTTCTCACTGTCTGTTGGCCCTGAAATAAGGCTCATCCCATTGGATGAGGTCCTCATAGAAAAGCATAAAATGACTAAGCTATCAGAATGGTCCCTTCCACTTCCATCACTGTCCCCAGTATCCTCCACACTGGAAGACTGGCCAATCTACATGTAGGATAAGATTGTTTAAGGTCTGCAGGCCACCCACAGCAAGAGCATCCTGAATGCTGGTCAATACATCTAAATTCCAGGGCTGCCCAGACCTTCTGAAACCAAATCCCTGGGATAGATCTCAGAAATTTGCATTGTTAGAAAAATGGCCCAACAGACTGAAAAACCACTGCTCTAAATGTCCTCAATTCAAAGGGGAGCATCTTATCTGAGCAGGAAATAAAGTGACATTGTAGACACTGAAGGGTTGGGCTTCATTCCTGGAGAGCCACAGAAGAAGGACATGTAGGCTTGGGGTCACCTCTCCACATTTGCTCATGCCACACAGCCCGAAGCTTGTAGGTGAGTCCATCTGTGGACCCATACTCTATAGGAGACCAGCAAACATAAATGCGCCTATGCTGTACTTCTGAAGAGAATCTATGCTTTACCCCAGCATACCTTCCTCAGCCCGATATGTTAGTCTGCTAGGATGGCTATTCCACAGCTGGATAGCTTAAAACAATAGAAATGTATTCTGTTGTCTAAGAGTCTAGAATCAAAGTGTAAGCAGGGCTGGCTTCTTCTGGAGGCTGCCAGCACTCCTTGACATTTCTTGGCTTATGAAAGCATCACTCTAATCTCTTCCCCCACCTTCATATGACCTTTTCCTGTATGCCTGAGTCTCTTACCCTCACATGAGGTTAAAGGCCAGCCACTGGAGTATGACATCTGAATTTGAGTGTCTCTGCAAAGATCCTGTTACCAAACAAAGTCATTCATTCACAGGTTCCGGAAGTTAGGAACGGATATACCAGGGGAACACTACTCACCCAGCACACTTGGATAAGTGAAGAGACCCAGTGTGATTCCCACAGGTACTCCGTAGCCTTTGGAGATAGCACTTTGGGGTTACAGCCTCCTCACTGGTAAAGGCGTTCACTTAGACTCACTGTCTCAGAGTCAGTGGGCTTCAAATCTGTTTCCTCTGACACTTACTCTGCTTCTTCCTCAGATCAGAGACCCACCACTTGCCCTGCCTCCCTCTCAGTCCTGCTCTTGGGTCTTGTTAGAGTTGGTAAAGTTTTTGTCCAATACTCCAGACCCTTTGCTTGATGGCAAGTGGAACCGTAGAATAAGTGATCTTTGTGTGCACACAGATGCCCCAGCTCCCTACAACCCAGTGGCCACTGACCAACTAGCCCATCCCAGGCATTCAGGCGGCTCCTTCCTGGACCAGCTCACTGCACTTTGTATTTATTTTTACTTTCCATTCTCTCATCCCAACCAGATTTCCAGGCTTTCTTCCCACCCATTGTTGAGCTGCCAGTCAGCCTAAGCACTCTATTTTCTGGCTTTCCTCCATAAACACCTTTGTTTATACAGAACATATAGTTTGGCCTCCTGTCTTCAAACAAACTGTCCCCAGGCTGCAGGTGTTGCAGAGCCAGCTCCTGACTGAGGCAGGAAGCTCATGTTTTTACCAAACTGTGCTGCTGTTGGGCTGCTGTGTCTGCCCTGCCCCATCCTTCAGTCTCCCCAGTGAAAAATGAAAGAGGGGACTCAGTGGTGGTAACAGGCTCCAAGTTAGTAAAAATGGGGAGACAGGGGACACCAAGTACACTTTCTGTCAGCCTCACATTTGATGCACTCACCTTTAAAGTAACAGAGACAACATTACAAAATTCAACTCTGAAGATTAGGTTGAGGCTTTCCTCTGCTCTCTACTGCACATCCCTAAGCAATGAAATAAAAGCTATTCAGAAGAACTCCCCCAAATACAGTTCTTTAGAGTTTTGGAGATTCAAACCCAAGATTGTAGGGACCCTGAAGAAGCACTGATTCTGTATTGAAGGCAAAGTGCTGGCTGTCTATTTTGACTTGAATTTTAAGATAAATTCTATGAGCTGTTTTGTCAACTGCATCGAACTAATGCTGTGTCATGGAAACTGGCAAGGGCTAGAGAGAGTCAGTGTTTACCTTTGTAACACAGACCAGAAAGGTCAGTGCAGAAGGAGCCTCCTCAAAAGTGGAACCAGCAAGTGGACATCAAGGAGAGGAGGAAAAACCTCTGCTATCTCCTGCCAGGCCCTTTGCTGAGCATTTGAGTGCAGGATCTCATTTTGACTTCACATCTCTTGTGCAAGTCTCTGTCTTGCTGTTGCAGCTGAGGGAGGCAGGGTACCTCACGTCCTCAGATACGGCCAATGAGAAATCCAAGAATGGGGCCTCACAGGGCGATGCGTTTCCTGATGTGCCTGGTTCTCACTATGTGAAGAACAGGACAGCAATGCAGTTGTCTTGAAGGAGTGGCATATTTCAGCAAGCCATTTTGTTTTTCTGCTAAGAGTCACATGTGTCTGTCAGGGAGGACAAAAAGTTAGGGACAAGTGGCAGGGGAATGACTCAAACGTCAAGAAGAAGGACCAAGCCAAGAGGAGGGCTTGCCTTTCCCAGAATTGAAGGGGAAGGATGGGAGGGAGGTAAAGAATAGGGACCCTTTGCCACCTGGAATGGCCCACAAACAGCCTCCCACTTGAAACTTACCACTGCCTCCAACTAGCCTGTGATCTAATAAGGAGCAAAGCCGTGAAGGGTTCCTGGGGCTTATCTGCTGAGTCACGCCCAAGGCTGCCAGGAAAGACTCAGCCATCACGGATTCAATGGTCATTCCTTTCTCCTTGCTGTAACTAGCCTTGGATGACCCAGATAAAGTTCATAAGAAAGGAGGGAGTGATGAAAAAAGAGAGAACCATAATCTGGGGCAAAGTGAATAAGAAGAACTTGCAAAACCATTCTATGTTTGTTGTTAATGTCTCTGCCATGAGAGTGAGTCTTGTTCTTCATTATAAAACTTTAACCCTGCCTTGGAGTCAGCTGAATATGGACTGAAACCTCCACAAACTGTGAACTAAATAAACCTTGCCCTCTTAAAAAAACAAAAAAACAAAACTTTAAAGCCTCAGGAGGACACTTGGTATTACTAAATGTGTTTGTCAGCTTTCTACCATTGTGATAGAACTCTTGATAATGCTGGCCTGAGAAAGGAAAGGGTTATTTTGCTGCCTGGTTTCTGAGGTTTCAGTTCACGGTCCTGTGGCTTCATCACTTTGGGCCTGAGATGAGCAAAACACCAATGCGGTAGGGTCATGGCAGAGGAAAGTTGTTCATTTCATGCCGAGAAGCAGAGATAAAGGGGAAGGGCGAAGGATAAGATGTGCCCTTCCAGGAACAGCCCCGTGACCTCCTTCCTCCAGCTAGGTCATTCCTCCCTTTCACTTACGTATGAGACCAGTGCCCTGAGTCAGGGAGAGAGGACACGCAAGCTGCCTGAGCTGCATGGAGATATTTAGTCAGAGACTTCATCGAATAAGAGCCTTGGAGGAAAGCTGGAGTTCAGTTTTCCAGCACTGAGTGACGATGTCTTACTTAGTCTAGAGTAATAAAAATCGAGATTTTAAAGTGTTTTCCTTTACTTATCTTGTGCCTTTCCTATGACTCTGGTTTCGCCTATACGAGTGTCGCTATAAATCCCAAATTGCTGTTCTTCCCCAGCAGGAATTTACGTGGTGACTGGATTTGGTTCCAGGCTCTGCAAAATGATTAGAAACGGAGTTTATGCTCTGCTCAGATTTACTAAGGAGAGAGTAATTGTAGAGTACTTCACTATCTCAAAAGAGATGGCAGTAAATATGCTGTTACTGAAAACAGACACTTAACTAACTTCTCCTAGCAGAGAGATTTCTTCTGGAATTACAGTAAAACTTCCAAGTCCAAATGTCTGTCTTTCCTTGTTAGATGATCTTGTACTAAGTGGTCACTCTTCATGACTATTCACAATTGGAACTCATCATGCCTTTGAAGAATGGATGGAAGTAGGAAAAAGAAGAATTTTGGAACCTTAGCTGTCCCAGTTCCTCTGAGGCCTCACTCTTGCGAGGCCACTTTATAAGATGCTTCCCCTTCCAGATGGGAAGAAATTGGTTCATGGTGTGCAAGTCGTCTTTTAAAGAGGACAACACCTGCTCTAAGTCCAAAATCATTGAGAAGTACACATTAAACCAGAATCTCATTACAGCTGTCAGAATTATGACTGACAGCTAAGAAATCTCATTATGCATTTCCGCAGGAATGCAGCAAAAGCTTTGATTAATATTTAGGTGTTCACATTTGCAGAAGCAGCATTTTTATTTGCACTTGAAAGAATTTTTTATATCACTGTGACCCAGCATTGAAACTGTAATGTTCTGAGAACGAGGCTAGTGCTACACAAAACCAAGATGTATTCTGTTTGGTTTTTCACTCAGCTCTAACTTCCCTTCTCTTGGGCAAAAAAGGAGCTGATCAGAAGTTATTTAGCCTGTGGTTTGTGCCAGGTAATGACACAGACTTGCTCTTGACCTCTGAAAAGCATTTCTCAATTCTTATGTATCACAGGAATGAACAGCAAAGCATGTCACTTTAAGGTGAGTAAGGGGAAGTGTCATGTTTACTTACAGACAAGAAGGGCTATATCCACATGTTTAGTTAAATAAGAACTCCAGAGTTGCAAAGCACTAGTACACAATAAGTAAAGATATCATTAAAGAATCTTGCCTTGATATTTAAAGTCACTGATGACTAATGGTTAAAAAAATAGATTATTTTTTTCAAACTACTCTTTTTGGCAGAGCATATGAAACTGTTGAATCACAGAGGCTGTGAATCTCACTCATTGGAATAGTTTCAGGAAATAATGACTGTTGGATATTGAGCTATTGCTTCTCTGCTCCCAATCCAATACTCCATACTTTGCTTTATGATTCTGGAGCTGGTACGATGCAAATCTCTTTTCTTGTTTTTCCTACTCTGTTAAAACTGCCCTTAGCTGATCTGGAGTGTTCTATTTTACTGTTTCCTGTTCCAAAAAGAGATTTCCGAAGTTCAATATTGGGATTACTTCATTCCACCAAAATTCTTTCAAATGAGGCCCCTTATGGAAATAGAACACTTGATGAAGCTACGAGGGTCAGGGGCGCCTTCTGGATTAGACTGTTAACAAGAAGAAGCAGAATAGATGTAAATATAGCCCTATCTGAGAAAGACCTGCTCATTCTGCTAATCTCATGATATCTCATAGTAATTACTTTTCTTTAAAAAAAAAACTATTGCAAATCTCTAAGGTCACACAAAACAACTATTCCTTGCAATACTCACCCCAACTAACCACTCTACATGAGAAAGAAGTAACCACTGGAAACTATGGAGTCCTCAGAGCCCTGAAAAACTTACATGAACATCATGCACAACGCAGGATACAATTCTCAAGTTTCATCCAAAGTGACCCAACCTGGAGTCCCCCAAACTGGAGAAGACAGCACCAAAGGAGAACATAATGAGCCAAAGAGCTGAGGATTCACAACTCACTAGATTACCAAAGTCCAAATGTCAAGGGTCTTCTTTATATATGTACATTGATTAGTCTATTTTCATTAAAATCTGGTAAGCAAAGTTCATATAAAGTGAGAATGCAATACAGAGCTTTGGAAACAGAATTAAATTCAGAAGTAAGCTTCACATGAAGTCTTTGGGTTCAGCATTTGACATTCCTGAGCCTTGGTTTCTTCATCAGTAAAATTGGTCAAAAATAATATCTACTTTCACATGCAATTGTGAGGATAAATGTAATATTTCATGCTCAAGCACTATCACAAGAACTTCTATGCCCAGGAGCCACTTTCTACTCTTGATAAGTCCCATGGTTGATATGATAGTTGACATACAACAGATATTTAAAAAATATTTGTTGAATGAATGAATGAATGCATTCCATAGTTTGTTGAAATGTCCCGATTGCAGTGTTATGCTACTAAAAGTTCATATAATTCTTAAAAGAAACATGTCAAGGGAGATGAATCAATCCAGACACTGGGAAGATATGAAATATTTAGTCTCCAACTGTGCTGTGATTCATTCTTTCTCCTAGGAACTTTAAGAACTTTCTAGGAATTTTATCATTAATTATGAATTCTTCCAGTAAGAAAGAGAGCAAGAAAGAAGCATACAGCAACCATGACAACTAAAAGAACTGAGGCAGCCTTCTATTCTGCCTGGCTCCCCCAGCCATGGGCCTAAGTGTTCCCAAAGACAGGCTGCTTCCGGAATCAAAGATAAAGAATGGAAAAACTTGACTCTGGATTACAAACAACATAACTGCATTTCTGCCAGCTGACCATGTTTTTATTTCTTCTGTTTTTTAGAAAAGACAAAAGGAATAGATATTCTCCATTTCCTCTTGGTATAGTATATAGTCGGATGGTGTAATTTATTCAGTAAATTCCACTGTAAGCTCTGGTTTCTGTGTAAAACAGCCTCTGTATTTAGATAAAATAGGGCATGAGGATCATTTGACCAACATCCACTCAGTGTTGTCACTAACACCCATGACCTTCTAAAGAAAACAGTGCGCCACCGCTTAGAATGTTTCAGGGAAAAGTGAAAAGATGAGCTTGTTGCTGACCCCCTCTCTGCCTCACAGCTGTGTTCCCTACCACTCACAAATCCATCACAAACCGCATGAATTTTCCAGGTACTATCACTGAAAATACTGTGGCTTCCAGGAATCTAAAGATGCTTTTCATGTTGCTTAAAGCACTGAGCATTACACTTAAATGCTAGGCAAAGCTATAAATAAAACTCAAGCTTATTTATATATGACTTTATTTGTTCTAAATCTTCTTTCTAAAACACCAGGAATGGCAGCACCATCAGCCGTTGTATGGCACCATGAAAGGGTAACCCAGCTCCACTGCCCCCAGAGCTACTCGGAGCATGAGGGGTCAGAGCAAGAAGATTTGTTACTGGAAACAAAATCTAGTAAGTAACTTGTGATAAATTATAGGAAAAGATTCATTTATTTTCTGACTAGCCAGAATGCAATCAGGAAGGTCAAAAACAGTGTTTTGGGGACTTGTGCTAAAATCATGAGAGAGGCCATCATCATTCAATGTTCCAAAGCACACACTCAGCCTTTCCTATTTGCAGGTTCTGCATCTGCAATTAAGCCAACCATGAGTTGATATGTAGTGAGGCTTAAAATGGTTGGTCTTTGCTGAACACGTACAGAGCTTTTTTCTTGTCATTAGTCCCTAAACAATACAGTAGAACAGCTATGTATACTGTATCATGATTCAATATAACAAGCATTTACATTGTATCCAGTATTAAAGGTAATCTAAAGACGATTTAAGGTACAGAGGAAGATGTATGCAGGTTATATGTAAATGCCACATCATCTTATAGGAGAGGTTTCAGGGCCCACAGGTTTCTGGAACCAGTTCCCTGATGATATCAAGGGTCAACTATGTACCACACCTGTGCATGACTGTAGTTTTGTAAGGCACACTACACTGAGTCATCTAGATGCTTGTCCTTCTCCCTCTACCATAACATCCTTGAAAGCCTGACACATAGTAGATACAAGAAAAATGATGGGAAGGAAAGAAAAATTTAAGTAATTGTTGCAAGGGGCTTGGTAGGGAAGACACCAGAGATCTCCACAGGAGCATCTTTTCTTTGCTATAAAGGGCCACCTCCTGTATAGGAGTAGAGGACACCGTTAAAGCAGAGGGAGCAAACGTGGGGCCTATTACCGAAGGTGACCACCTGCTTGGCGATGGAGCATAGAAAACTACTTGGCAGGGACAATAATTGATACACACAAAAAAATTATGCTCAATTAACATCTGCCTCATCATATTTCTTGGGACCCGTCCATGGGTAACCAATTCCCTCGGGCTTTCTGGACCTCAGCACTTCTTTCAAGCACTCTGGTAGATCAGCGAGTATAATCATCACAGGACGATATGCGGTCTCAGATCTGCTACTTATGTACTCTATGCATCACCGTAAGCTTCATTTCTTCAACTGAAAATGAGAACCTGGGGATACTATAAAGATTAAATGTCCAAGGAAAATAATGAAGTAACCATCATAGTTTGCGGCACTCAGGCACACAATTAAATAAAAACTATTGGATATGAGCTACAGTCTAGCAGCCTCTTACTGCTATAGGGCTGACAGCTGTCAGATTTTGTAACACATTTGGAAGAAGTGGGAAGATTGGTGGCCTAGAAGTGTTAAAAAATAGGGATCACCGCAGTAGAACATTTTATCTCTACACTCATATAGCACCACGGTTATCACTCAGTATTCCCTTTACCTCTTCCTCAATTACGATAAGTGACTATTGTAACTACAATGTTTTAGGGTCAGAGTGCTGACTCAGTGGAGCAAAAGACTCACTGGCACACAAAAACCCCAACGTCTCCTACGATTATCCAGAACAAAATCTTACCAGTCTCACCTAGCCTAGGCGACAAAAAGAAAATACATAAGAAGCTGCTTTCACCTATATGTTTGTCACTTAGCTAAATTATATCGAAGTCCTGTTTAGAAGCACTGGGGTAGCACAGCGTGGGTCAGATTAATTCGTGGATGAATTTTTGTGTGTAGAAGCATTACAGAGCAGCATGGTACAACAAAACTCACATAGGGTCTGGATAGCTGAGGGGTGCGTTCCTACCTCAGCCTTGATCTTACTGGTGGTGTAGCTGCAGACAAGTTCCTCTATTGTACCAAGTCTTGGTTTCTGTCTCTGTAAAATGGAGTTATTGTTGTATTTATTGCAACTAAATGCAATGATACCCATTGGGCTCCTGGTCCATGAACATTTGCTTTTCCTCCTCTTAAATTCCTCTTTTCATAGTACATTAGGTTTATACCATAAATCATCAAGGATTCATTTATTTCATTAACTATAATACAGTCTGACAGTATATGTTCTCTCTTAGAGGCAGTGTATACATTTACATAGTAAGTAATTTGTCTAACACAGTTAAAGAGATCTGGCACTGGTCTCAACTGATCTATGATATAAATATCTGGAAAGGAACACAACTCCTTCATCTTTATGCCTCCAGGGGTCAGACGGTCCTGGCCACATAGCAGTGGCCTGTAAGTACTTGTAGAAATGGTTTATTTATCTCAAAAGATTCAGACATTCTGTTTTATTAGTTCTACATAGCATCCACAAAACAAATCATGGCAGTCTCAGTATTTATCAGATATACCTTGCTCAGTGCTTCCCACCTTAAGGTTTTAAACTCAACTTTCCAAAAGGGTGTGTGGAGTTGAAAAACTTGGGAACCACGATGTCATGTAATTTTCATATTTTTTCCTGTTGTCAGAGCAGTGAGTAGAACAACTAGAAAAAGTGATAGGATTCCAGATCTTCCATTCGTTACCTGTGAGACTATGGACAAACACTGTTATCTCCTCAAGCTAGATGATTATTTTCATCATACAGAAACTTACTGAATTTAAACAAAAGACCTGTCTCTATCATTCCAGGGATAATTACAGCAGTTTCTGGTTCTGGCTGTACTCAGAACCAGACCATCATTAGCTGCAGATGGGAAAGTATGTACAAGTATTTGAAGTGCCTTCTTCAAGTCAACCCACAAAAGGAATATTTTCTTTTTCAAATTTGTATTAATACATGTTTGCAGTACGTAATGATGCCACTCCTCATAGGGACCTGGTACCTGTACATAACAGTGCAACTCCTTTTTTAACCTCTTCTGCTCCTCTCCTCATCTCTTGGTCCCCTTCTCATCTGCAAAAGATCTATCTCCCTATTTCCTATGATCTGGCTTTTATTTTGTTCTTTATTTATATCTTGGGGTTTTTGTATGCTGTAAGAGAAACCATGTGATATTTAAGCTTATGTGTCTGATTTACTTCGCTGAACATTATGGTCTCAAACAAAATGTGGTATTTATACAAAATCGAGTGCCATCCTGCCATGAAGAGAGTCATTTGTAGGAAGAAAGGAGAATTTTCTTATTCTCACTAGCTTTCCTAGGCTTCTAACACCCCCAGCACTGGAGAAATTCGCTTTTAGAGGTTAAGGCGTTGCCTATCTGCCATTATTCAGTGTAAGCAGCTAGGTTCTCTGCTTATGAGACTAACTAATTTTACAATAAGAAACTAACAATTCCACTTCTAAGTATATACCCAAATATTTGAAATGAGGAACTTAGTCTTATACACTAATTTTCATAGCAGCATTATTCATAACAGGTAAAACATGGTAACCACCATTAACAGATGAAAGGTCCATAGTCAGCTTTTTGTTCCTGGCACAAATACATACACAACCTAAAACATTTTTGTTTATGGTTTCAGAGGTTGCAATCTATGCTCAGCTGGCTCCAAGGCAGACTGGCATGGCAGAGGAAAGCTAGAAGAGGAGAGATAGCAAGCCAGTCAGAGAAAAGAAGAAATCAAGGACAAACTATACCCTGCCAGGTCAATTCCCCAGTGGTCAATCTCCTCCAACCAGATCCCCCTCCTAAAAGCACATCCAGCTGTGAACTAGACTAATTCCTAATGAGCATAAGCACCCCAGAATCCAATCACCTTCCAAAGTCCTGCCTCTGAACACACAAGACTTTGGGGGACCTTTTAGACCTCAACCACAACCAATGTACAAACCACACACATTATACATCATAATAGAACATTCTTCATCCATAGAAATGAAATTCTAGTACATTCTACACATATCAATGAAACTTGAAAATATTATGCTAAGCAAAATAAGCCAGACTCAAGATGACATATATTATGATACCATTTATTTGAGGAACTTAGAATAATCAAATTTTTAAATGCAAAGTGGAATGTTGTTGTCAGCAACTGGGGGGCGAGAGAATGGGGTGTTATTTTTTTATTTTTTTGGCGGTACTGGGGATTGAACTCAGGACCCTGCACTTGCTAGGCAAGTGCTTATTCCACTGAGCTATATCCCCAGCCCCTTGGGGTGTTATATTTTAATGGCAATAGTTTCTGTTTGAGATGCCAGAAAAGCTCTGGAAATGCATTGTGGTAATTGTTGTAAAACACTGTAAATGTACTTAATGTCACTTAAAAATAGTTACAAAGGCACATTTTGCGTTATGTGTATCTTACTAGGATCTGGGCATGTAATTCCACTGGTTTCTAACTCTCTAAATTCTGTAAGGATGAAAATTGCTATTATAATGCAATTATTTTTGGTTGATTGACCATAATGATTAATAGAAAGAAAAGGAAACTGGATTTACCCACCAAGTTTACCCTAGTCTTAGAAGAGAGAGGTAGGAAGTAAAGTCATGTGACAAAACCAAAATGATTCATAGCCTCAGAAACCACAGCTGTTAGCAAGCTCTTCAATTTATTCATTTATTGACTGTGAAAACCACAGCTAAATGTCTGAAGTGCAACTTCTCATCCAGAACGTTCAATTATGTAGTGTGAAACAAAGTAAACCAGCATTTTCTATCCAGGGAATGATAGTGAGGGGAACCAAATTGGTTTTGGAGGGGGGTTTTGCTAGCTTGCTTGTTCGTTTGTTTGTTTTTGGAAGCAAGCAGAACATGGGGAGGGTGATCTACAGACCAAACACCTGAGAATGCCACTGACTTCCACACCAGATCTGGGGGATAAAAGGGTTATTTCACTCCGAAGGAAATTTTAACAGATAGTAGAAATGAAATCCAAGGAATGCAGCTAAGCATAGAACCTAACGTTTTATTGCCCGGCTAATGGAGGCAACTGGCTGCTTGGAAGATTTAGCACTGAATATTTCTCACATCTTCTTTCAAAACATAAGTGTGTTAGGGCCATGATTTTGTGAAATGTCACACCTTCACTCTTAATGCCAAGTTTAGAAGAGGTGATTATTGGAAGTAAAATGGGCCACAGGGGGAAGGAAAGTAGAAACTGCAGATTTCTTACATTTCACACAAAATAAGTTCTGCTCAAAGGAAAAAATCATTGCCAATGTTTGTTTGTAAACAGATCCTATCAGAAAGTTCTTGTCACTGAATTCTGATGCCCTGAATCACCCCTGCTAAACTGTTCTCATCCCAGCTCACTACTGGCAGGATGAAATTCTGAGAGGAGGCTTCTTCTCAATGAATAATGTTAATTGCTGGCTTCTGGAAGTAAGGGGGATGCAGGCACTCATGAACGGCCCGTCTGCAGAGAGCAGCCTCCTGGGACAGCTAGCGAAATTTGTAGTCTGTGCCTTTGCAGCGTCAGCTTTGTTTTGCCTGGAACTGACTCCGCCAGTTACAGGGGGCCATCAACAGCCTAACTCACCATTACTCACCTTGAAAGATTCATGGGACATTTACTGAATGTCTGCTTCCTGGCTTGCAGATTGTGCTGTATTCTACTTGTTTCTTCCACAGGGTCTCCTTTTAGGGCCCTCTGTATATTTTGGAACTAAAACAGAACTAGGTATAGTATCAGGTTAATAATATCTCTCAGTTATCTCAGGCTGATCAGGTCCTCAAGCTCTTGAAAAAGTGCACAGTGAAGGCTAAATAAAAAGGTGCAAATGGAATGCTTTCAGGGCTCCAGGAGGATCAAAGCCCTCTCACAGAATGTGGGCTTCTCTCAGAGCTAAGAACAAGACCTTCTCTGAGTGGCCTGTATTTATTTGGTTAGCAGAAGGAAGGAGGGGAGTAGTCAAGAAAGGCAGAATCACTCAAGGACTTCTCCGAGTAAAGTATTAAATTAATCTTTAATAAGGATTAAGTTAATCCACCCAGGAGTCAGGTGCCTGAAGCCATAGTCTTTATCTAGTTAAGATTGGATCCAGGGGTCCTTAGCTGTGATCTTGTCTTATCCTCTGAGGCTTTCCAGCTTCATCCACCATTACAGGTTTTAGTAGGGATTAGTGACTCACAGAGGTTCACTTACTATGAGGCCATTGACCACTTCCAGACAAGTGGCCTATGCTTTGGACAAATTCACAAGTAAACATAAAAAGCCAATTGGTTAATTTAAGTCCTGCTCAGGGCTGCTTCATAGTGTTCTCCATCAGCACAATATTCTCTTTCCCTTCAAGTTGCCATTCACATAACAGTGTGAATTGTTACTGTGGCCTCTCTTTTGATTAACAAGGGAACTCATTCTACAATGCCCAGACAAGAGCCATATCTTAATTCTCCCCACCTGATTAAAGCTTTAACAGCATATTTGTAAAACAAGAGAGAAGAATTTGAGTTCCCATTTCATCTTCAACTACTTATTCCCATCAAGTTTCATAACCTCTCTATGTTTCAATGTCTCTGTTATAAAATGGGATTGATAGGACTTATGTTACAGGAATGTTGTAAAGATTTAGTAAGATGATGCATGTCAAAATACCAAAGCAAGCTCAATATGTTAAGGGTAGTGAGCCGCCTTACCATCAAGATATAGTACCTGCCTTGGAAATTATTCAAAAGACTTTGTTTTTATTGTTTTTATTGGGTTTTATTTAGCTTTACTTTGTTTTTAGTTGTTTAATTAAATGCCTTATATTAAATACCTTAGTTGTATTAATTTAAATAATTTAATAGCTTCAATATATGCATGTGTGAGCTATAAAGAATAACAACACAGAAAACTATGAACCACTTTAAGAAGAGAGTAACTATTACTTATGAAACATTTTGAATATCCTCCCAAATTAAGTATTATTTTCAATTTGGGAATCATTCTCTTGCTCTGTTGTTTATAGTTGTCATTGTATTCAATATTTGTATTTCTATGCAATATGTCTAAATTTTCACTTTAAAATGTTATATTAATATAATCACACTGTGGTTATTCTTTTAAGATTTTCTTTTTCCACTGGGAATCATCTTATTGTTGTGTGCAACTATAATTTATGTACTATTAATATAGTACTCTATTGCACACATATACCACAATTTACTTAATCATTCTGTTACTAGAAATCCTCTTTTCTTTTCTTTTCTTTCCTTTTCTTTTCTAGCTTGGGGCTCAGCCTTTGGAGTATGAAGCTCCACTGGACCTGCCTGTGTAATAAAGCTTGGTTCCCTTCACTTCTCCAAGTGCTGCTCAGTTCCTTCACCTCTGGTAAACCTAAAATTGCTATAACAAACTTACAGAAGGGGAAAAAAATTTCCAGCTGCACCTTGGACATAATACATATTCTGTTATGGAGAATATATAAAGAACTCAAAAAGTTAGACTCCCAAATAAAAGACTCAGTCAAAAAACAGGCAATTGAAATAAATAGATACTTCAGTACAACCACTATGGAAATCAGTATGACGATTCCTCAAAAAACTAGCATCTTCTTAAACGTATCAATGAAAGTGTGATAATTTTTATAAAGATCTTTTACTTCCTTTGAGAGTTTTCTGCCTATTATCTTTATATATTTTACTGCTATCATAAATGATATTTTATTAAATTACATTTTCTAAATGTTTATGGCCAATGAGTAAAAATTTATTAAGTTTTATATATTGATTTTTTATGAGGCAATATTTCTTAACTTCCAATGAGCTATAATAATTTTATTATAGGTTTGTTTTGGGTTTCCCGTGTATATAGCCACCATCTGCATAAATAAAACTTGCATCTTTTCTTTTCCAAATGTCTCTGGTTTGATAAAGACCTCCACTATTGTCTTCCTCCTGATCTTTAAGGTAATGAAGTCCATTCATACCATTTATGATTTTTGTCTTTGCAAATTCACCTACTGGATGCAACTTCTTTGTAACCTCCAAATCAATACCTCTGGAGTTCTATGTGCACATTGGCATGGGCAGAGTGAAAGGAAAAATTAGAGTCATCTGACAGGCAGTTTCCTCTGCTGCTTCTCACCTCTCATACTACAAGTAAATGTCCATTTAAAAGTCTATTCAGTGCCACATTTTCCACATTTTTGTGCTTTTTTACTGATGATTCATCATTTAAAATGGGCCTAAGCATAGTGCTGAAGTGCCCTTAAATGCACAAAGGCTTTGTAATGTGCCATATCGAGAAGAATACATGTTCTAGATAAGCTCTTTAGGTGATTTCTGCATAGCCACATTCTCCTAGGAACATGCCTATTTTATTTAAGTTTTCAAATATAATAGGATAAAGTCTTTATTTTCTTAAATTTTAAATCTTTGAAGAACTTATAGTTATGCCCTCTGTCACATTCCTATCATTGTGCTTGTGCCTTTCATCATTTTTTTATCCTCAATCAATGCAAAAAAAGACATTTTGAATTGACATTCCAGAAAGAACCCAGGAACCCATTACTGGGCAATCATGCTGTAGAGAAAGAGCTCCTACTTGCCCCAAGGATACTACTATACACACCAACCCTCAATTTCCAGAGTCTCCTTCCCCAGCAACCCAAATCCCTCTTCTCAGAAAGTCATGGATACTAACTGCTATTGTTTGCAGATGACTTCTCATACAGACTGCCCAACCCAAGTCCTGTAATAAGTGTTCACATATTTTTCTCACACTTAAAATTACAAGACCACAGACTAGCAATTCTCACCCAAAGCACTTCAAGACCACCTATCATAATCAATCTCTCCAGCACATAAGAAACAAGGTCTTTTCTACCAAAGGATATAAACAGGAGTGCCTCCATCTTAAATTCTAGTTCACCCTAGGCTGCCCTTCCCTGTCCTTTACACCAAGGTTATACTTGTTACAGTTGTAAGAAACATCTGCTTTGCTAGGATCCCAGGAACACAGCCATCAACTTTCAGTTCCCCACATTCCTCTCACACCTGTTTTTAGCAACTCTGCCCAGCAAACCTTCAGGCCCTCTCCCTGCACTATTTAGATTAGCCAATTGAAATAGACTGTGAACCTTCAACCCATCCAATGGGGATAAAGGTCAGGTATGTCTCACCCAGTAGGGATAACATCCAAGCTGGCTGCAGGCTCTGTGCGCCCTCGCTACCTTGCTTTAGGGATGTTGTGCACCTTCTGCAGAAGTAAATTTACCTCGTCCAGATTTCATTATTTGCAGTAACATATTGAGTTTGGGGTGTATTTCTAGCACACAGGTGTTCAACTTGATTCCTTTTATATTCTCTCGTGTATGCTTTCTATCTTTCACTTCCATGCTTATTGTACTTTTCATGTGTTTTCTTAGGATTTTATTCTATTAATCTTTTCCTAATTATAGACATCCATGCCAAGGGTAATAAATTCTGATGTGTGACAGAATTACAGTTCAATTCTATACACTGTCTCAGATTTATCAGATTTGTGTTATTTTATAAATATGGACAAATTATTTTTAAATTCATTTTGAAAATCTTCAGAAATTCCCAAAATAGACATATAATAAGTCTCCACAGACTCAGAATCCAGTTCAGCATTTATCAACATTCCATCATTTTTGTGTTTTTCCCCTTCAATTTTTATTAGTAAATGTTTGTGATACATAGTGAACACACCCGTTGGGGGGATGGGTACAAATACACAGCCATCTCGATTCTTTTTGCACCTCTCCCACCTCCATCTCATCCTCATATCCCCTTCCTGTTCTTTCAGAGAATGAACTCTTTGATTCATCGATCTTTTGCATTGTTTTTAAGTCTCAACTTTATTAGTTTTTGCTCCGATCTGTATAATTTCTTTCCTTCTATTAGTTTTAGATTTGGATTGTTCTTGTCTTTCTAAGGTTTTGAGATGCATCGGTAGGTCATTTATTTGGGGTTGCTCTATTCTTTTTATGGTGGATTTGTAGCTATAAACTTTTCTCTTAGAATTTCTTTCATTGTGTCCCATAGGTTTGAGTATGCTCTGCTTCCACTGTCATTTAATTCTAGGAACTTTTTTATTTCTTCCCTGATTTCTTCAGTGATCCATTGATTAACTGATAATGTATTATTTATCTGCATGTGTTTTCATACTTTCTGTGGCTTTTTTTGCTGTTGATTTCTAGCTTCATTCTGCTATGACCCAATAGTATGCAGGAGATTACTTCAATTATTTTGTATTTACTTAGATGTGTTTTATGGCCTAAAACATGTTCTCTTTAGTAAAACTTTCCAAGTGTTGTTGAGAAAAATGTGTTGTTGGATGAGACATTCTGTCGATATCTGTTTAGTCCATTCTTTCAATAGCATGGTTTAACTCTGATGTTTCTTTGATGATTTTTTTTGGTTTGTTTGACCTGTGAGAGTGAAGTGTTAGAGTACCCCCTGTGCTTGTATTAATGACTATCTGTCCTTTTAAGTCCAGTAGTTTTACTTTATGAAGTTGGAAAAGGGAGATGAAAAGGGAGGGTGATATAAAAAAATCCAATTAAGGACTAAAAGAAAGTTAATAAAATTAGGTAAAAGGGACAGAAAAAGACAAACAAGGAAAAGAAAAATAAAAAGGAATAAAAATGAAAAATGAAAAACAGGAAAAAAGAAAGAAAAACAAAAGAAAAATGAATTTTAAAATCCTTCTAGGTATTTGGGTGATTGCTTTACAGGACTATGGTATTAGAATCCACAAAATATGGGTAGGGGACAGTGAAACACAACTAGGCCCTATTTTGTTTTCATGCCACTTTTTACACTATGAATGCAGTATCCTGCCCCGCCTCTCCGGATAGGCATGGTCAGTCAGTGGTGTGGTGTCTGCCTTAGGGCGGTATCCACTCCAACGGCCTTCAGTAATTTTACCCTCCTCCGGTGTACCAAGTTACTGTGATCTCAAACTAGCTTTATGACCTGTGGTCTTCCAGGGTGCCTGTCTTGCTCTAGCAGACCCTCCACCTGAACATTCCTAAGTTTTGCAACTGTTTAAGCTCAGGTATACTCCTGACCATGTCAATATCCTGCCATTTTTGTAAGAAGTACATTTTAAATGCATGGGATTTTTCTAGGTCTTTTTCTTGCCGTTATTAATGTATAATGTAATCAAACTGTTGTTAAAGAAAATTGCTTTTAGGAAATGAACTGTTGGCAATTTCTTAAGACTTGATTTATATGAGCTACTTGTGATCATTTTCTCTTTCTTTATTTTAAAGAAAAAAAAAAAGGCTTGGTGCAGACAGGAGATCCTCTCTCAGAAGGCCTGTGAACTGTTCTCAGCGGGTTTGCATGTGGGCCCTCCCTACGCATGCCCAGCACTGAGTTAAGTTCGGGAGCAGACGCTCCATGAGCTGCTAGCACCACAGTTCAGGTCTGGGCTTCACGTACGCCCAGACTACCTGGAGGGCGCACACGCAGGCAGTCTGTGATTGCTGCTGGTGCGGCCCAGGCCTGGCTCCTGTGCGCGGCCTGAACAGAGTGGAGAAGCAGAATCAGGCGGGCCATGACCCGCTGACAGCAGGGTTCCCAGCTGAGAGAACGAGGTATTTCCCATCTCCTTCTTAGAGTCAGAGCGGGCGACCAACACCTCTGCCGCCACTACAGTCTGAGTCTCCACCCTCCGA
The DNA here is from genome assembly GCA_004027595.1 of Dinomys branickii. Classification (NCBI taxonomy): domain Eukaryota; kingdom Metazoa; phylum Chordata; class Mammalia; order Rodentia; family Dinomyidae; genus Dinomys; species Dinomys branickii. The sequence continues at coordinate 18,902 of PVLD010019544.1, forward strand.
GCACCTGATGCAGACGGGGATCCTCACTCAGAAAGCCTGTGAACTGCTCTCACTGGGGTTCACGTGTGGGCCCTACCTGGACATGAGGAGCGCTGAGTGAGGTTCGGGATCAGGCGCTCCACAAGCTGCTGGCACCGGGGTTTGGATCTGGTCTTCACTTGTGCCTGGACCTCCTGGAAGGCGCATACACAGGCCTTCCTGTGTGATCGCTGTTGGTGTGGCCCGTGTCTGGATCCTATGCGCGTCCCTAACTGACTGGAGATGCAGAATCTGATCAACAAACTGTTGACCCTGCAGCTTGTGTATGGGTTTTGCCTGTACCTTGAACTGCCTGGGGTCACGGGACCATTGGTCTGCGAATGCACCGCCAGTGCAACCACATTCTAGGTCATACACATGCCCTGAACTGCGAGGGGTCGCTGGATCAGACCATCTGCCATCAACTGACATCTTAGTTCGTATCTGAGACCTGGGAGAACTAGGTACACTTCACCATCTACTGGAAGACCCCAGACTAATTAACAACCATTGTTAACTTCCTGGCACTTTGTCTGTAACTTTGTATTGTTTGTATTGTTCTTATGCTATTTTGTAAATGGATGTCTATTTGTTAATATGTTTTCTTCTTTTATTTCTTAGAATAAATTTTAAAAAAGGAAAAAAACTAACAAAACAACAACAATGAAGACAAAAACAAAATAACACAAAAACAACAAAAGTGATACACGACCTCAAAGCAAAAAGATAGGAATTAACAATGATTTACATTACATACTGCTATCTTCAACAAAGTTGCTCAGTCCACTAGATGTGAGAATGTGAGATTGATCAAACAATCAAAGAAAGTAACAAGTAATAAAAAAAAAACATTGGAAATGATGCAGAGCTTCACCATTCAAGATGGCAGGAGTTAGCAATGGTTCTCATACTGCACATTGTTGTCTTCAGAGCAGGCATTCTGCTTACCAGGTCTACGCATGCAAAATTGGTCAAGAAAAAAATTTTAAGCATTAACTGTTCCTTTCAATAAACAACAGGCAACATTAATACACTTCTCCCAACTATCCTTGTATACTTATAAATTCTATTTTTCATTTTAAAAAGGGAAAAACCCCAAAATAACAAAAACAAATACATAAACAAAACAGCAAAATGATGCAGAATTTCAAAACAAGGTAATAGGATATTAACAATAGTTGTTATATTACATAATGTTATCTTTAAAATGGTTGCATATATAACCAGTTATAGGCATGCAAGATTGATCAATGACACATTAACAGTTCCTTTCAATTAATCAAGATATTAGTAGTACAATTATTCTAGCTATCCTGTCTGTACATGTATTTTTCTCTTCTTTTTTTCTTTTTCCTTCCCTCTCTTTCATCCTAGTTGCTTCTTCCTGTTTGAGCAGTTTCTTTTCCCTTTCACAATATCTATTGTACCCTTCAGATTTTATTAGTCAATCCATAATAAATGCTGGAGTGGCTGCGAAGAAAAAGAAACTCTTCTCCACTGGTGGTGGGAGTGTAGACTGGTACAACCACTGTAGAAATCCATTTGGAGATTGCTCAGTAAACTAGGTTAGAGGTCCCATTCAACCCAGCTATTCCCTCCTGGGTAATTTACCAGAAGAACTGAAAATATCGTGCAACAGTGATATATGTGCACCTGTGTTTATAGCAGCACAATTTGTAATAGCTAAATCATGGAAACAACCCAAATGTCCATCAACTGAGGAATGTATAAAAAGATGTGGTATTTTTATACAATGGAGTATTACTGAGCTATAAAGAAAGATAAACTAGAGGCTTTTATAGGTACATGGATGCAACTAAAGATCATATGCGTAAGTGAAATAAATCAGACTCACATATGTAAACATCATATTTCCTCCCCACTATGTGATCGATTTCTATAAATATTCCTTTAGGTTTGAAAACAACATGTGAGGCCAGATGTGGTGGTGCTTGGCTATAACCTCTGCACTTGAGAGACAGAGGCAGGAGTATCGCTGTGAGTTCAAGGCCAACCTGGGCTACACAGTGAGTTCAAGGCCAGTCTGAACAGCAGAGTGAGACCCTCTCGAAAGAAAGAAAGAAAGAAAGAAAGAAAGGGAGAAAGAAAGAAAGAAAGAAAGAAAGAAAGAAAGAAAGAAAGAAAGAAAGAAAGAAAGAAAGAAAGAAAGAAAGAAAGGAAGGAAGAAAGAAAGAAAGAAGGGAAAAAAGAAAAAGAAAAACAGTATGTGTACTTAACTGGGTTAAACTGTGTGTGTGTGTGTGTGTGTGTGTGTGTGTGTGTGTTTTCTATTAGATCAAGCCCAGTAAACGTTTCTGAGTCTTCTAGATCCTTACTAATTACTGTGTACTTATGGAAAGAATGTAAGTTCTCCCAGTATGACAACAGATTGATCTTTTTCCTTACAATTACATGAATTTTTATTTATATTTTTACAAATATGTATATAATCAAGTCATATAAACTTAGACTTCTGTATTTTTTATGAGGTTTTCATCATTATATAATGTTTCTAGTTCTGGTAATACCTTCTACTCAATGGATTCTAATATTAACATAGCTTATCAATTAGCTTTGATTAGAATTTATAGGTATATTTTTTGCCTTTCTTCATTTCTGTAATTTCTCTTGCGTTTCTTATGAGCAACATGTAGCTGAATTTTGTTTAGCAATTCAGTTTGAATAGCTCTCTTTTAAAGGTAATCATTTTGTCCATTTACATATATAATAATTTCTGACATATATGAAACTATATCCACCATTGTGGTTGGCAGAATAATGGCTCTCCAAAGTTGCCTATGTCTTAATCCCCAGAATCATGTTGTATTACATGATTAGGTCAGAGAAACAGTCAAGGTTGTTGATCAGCAGATCTTAAAATAAAAGATTATCTTGAGTTATTCACAAGGGCTCAATGTAGTGACAGGGTCCTTAAAGGTGGATATGGGGAACAGGACAGGAGAACCAGAAGGTGGCAACACAAGAAGGACCCAGCCCAATGCTGCTGCCCGTCAGGGAGCTGAGGAAAGTGGGCACTTCCAATGAAAGGAGAAGGTAAGGCGAGACAAAATTCCTCAGAGCTTCTGGAAAGAAATTCACCCATGCCGACAACTTTAGCCTCTGTAACTTCTGATCTTAAGAACTGTCAGATGTTAAATTTGTGTTGCTTTAAGCTACTAAATTTGTGGTAACATAACTGGCATGAAATGACAATACTATCTTTATTTAGTTTGGCCACATTTTCTATGTTTCTTTTTTCTCTACTTTCCTGTTTTCCTTTTGATAAGTTGTTTTAATCATTCTATTTTTCCTTAATTTGAAAGTTTATACTTTACTTGTATTCTTTAAGTGTTTACCAAAGATGTATACATTTCTTTACAGTTTAGATTATTTACTATCTTTACACTTCTAAAGAATAATCGTAAGAAACTTAAAACAATCATATCTTTATCATCTCCTCCTGAGTAAATATGTGTTACTGTTGAAGAGTATTTTAGTTCTTCTATACTAACCCCAAAATTAAGTATTATGGTTTTTCCTCTATAAAATTAGTGACTATTTAATTTACCCAAATATTAACCATGTTTTGTTTATTATTCATTATTTGACACCAGACCTTTCATATAGGATCATTTTCCTGCTGACTAAAGTAGATCTTTTAGAACTTTCTTTGGCCAATTTAGTATTTTAATATAATTAATATCTATTTATTATTATTGTGGTCTTCAAATTTTTGTTTGCCTTTGTTCTTTTATTTCTACTTGGAACTTTATTAGAGTTAGTTTAATTAATCTACCATTTCATTAATTTGATAGGTCTAATAATCTGCACTGTACTTCTTGTCTGTGATATTCTTCTGCCTTGTCCCTCTGCCATGCTTTGGAGTCATCTGGACTGTGGATTGAAGCCTCTAATAACTGCTTTTTGTTTGTTTATTTTGTTTTTAAGAGTAGGAAACTTCACTGAGGAAAAGGAATGGGAAATAGGAATACTGTGCTCCTGAGAGATGGGGTGGGGGCTCCTAATGGGTTGCCAACAAGCCCGCTTCTCAAAGGAAGTTTTACTCAGAAGGTACAATGTGTGATGAAATTATGATCAATCAATAAGATTACAAGTATAGTTGCAGTAGCAAAGGCATATGGGTGACATCATTAATCTTGGTCAACAATTTATAGTCCTAGTTTTAGTAGTCTTAGTCTTCTTTTAGTTTTAGTCTTGGTCTTGATCTTGGGCTGTCTTGGTCTTAGTGGGTGGGAGAGGGTGACCTCCCCTAATGAGATAATGGGTTATTTATACAGGACATCTCAAAAGGGTGATACCTATAAACTCAGCAAGCTTCCATTCATTCCTTAGGGAAACGTGTAAATCTGGCCATTGTGATTTCGGTCTTCATATGTGCCTTCAGCCTAAACTGTTTCTCTACATATTAAAAACAAACAAAAAAATGTGACAATATGGAGAATGGCAGCAGAGAGGCAGACACTGAATTCTGGGCCTGAATGACGTGTTTGGACCCCGAATATGGAACTCACATGGAATATGGAAATCCATCACACTGTAGTGCAACTTTCCCCTCCTCTTCCTTCTCCCCAAAAGTTGATGATAGAAAATCCCCTCTTCAGTGCCATGAAGGAGGATAGTTACTTTTTCCATTCATTCCTTGAACAATCCCTTTGGTAATGTCAGAAGCAGTACCTAAGTAGATAAACTGAATTAGTGTTTTAAAAATTCTTGATTGTACAATTAGTTGTAGTTTGATAAGATTCCTATAATAGATTCCTACTTGAGGACTCTTATTAGCTTACCCTACCTCATACATATCTTTTTATATATAATTCCTCCATGTGCTTCACCTTTATTGCTACCTTTTGGAGACTGAATGGAAATCAATTTGTAGATCTGAGAACTGATGCAACTCCTATACAAGAGTTTATTTTGATAATGTTAATCTAAATAATCCAACACCTGTTTTTAGTTATTTTACATTTTTTTTTCTTTTTACCAACTCAACATTTCTAGGAAAGTTAGAAGTTATGACTAAGAAGATATAATTGCCATTATTTCACCAACCACTATAAATATTTCAGTGTACCATTCCAAGTGGTTTTATGTGTTTTATTTGTGTATGTGGACATTTATTTAAATAAAAATGGATCATATTATACTTTTAATTTTGTAATCTTTTAGGAAAAACCAACTAAAACCTGTTTTTATCAATAAATAATTTCAATCCTACCAAAAAGCATCTGTGAAATTACCACAATGAAGATGCAGAACATTTTTATCACCCTCAGAAATGGTGTACCTCTCAGCAGTCCATCCCTCCTTCCTCTGTGCCCCAGCAACCATGGATCTCTTTACTATAAGCTAAGTTTCTTATTTGTAGAATTTTATGTAAATGGAATAAGTCAGTAGTGTTTTATAACTGGCTTCCTTCATTCAAAGTAATTAAGTGCACCATTTTGCATTCCTATCAAAATTCCACTTGCTACACATTTTTATCAAAATGAATACTATCATTTTTTTAAAGTCTAGCCATTCTAGTAGATGTGTAGTAATATCTTTGGTTTTTCTTTTGGGAGGTTTTGTTTGCTTGCTCGCTTTTGTGGTACTGGGTTCAAACCAAGGGCATTGTGCATGTTAGGCAAGCGCCCTACCATTTAGATACGTTTGGAGTTTGGGGGGAGGAATTATTTTACTCTTACATTTTACACATACACAATGATCACACTCATCATAAAGAATGGGTGCTTGTATATAATACACCTTGATTCTTCCTTTCTCCCCATTTCCCTCCCTTCAACCCCTCTTCCACTCATTATTTGCAAAAGCTTTGTTTCCACTTTTTCCTTCTATTCTCCTTTTTCCTTTTCCCTTCCTCCTTCTCTTTCCCTCATTCTCCTTCTTATTCGAACATTCTCTTCCTTCCTCCAAATATCTATTATACATTTTGGACCTTATTTATTCTCTTGGTTTCTCACACTAGAGAAATAATGTGAGGTATGTGTCCAATTTATTTCACTTTGGAGTATGGTCTCAGGGTGCATCCATTTAGCTAGAAATGTCTCGAGCTTATCCTTCTTTATGGCCAAATAGTACTCCATTGTATGAAAGAACCACATTTTCTTTATCCATTCATCCATTAATGGGCATTTGGGCTGTTTCCAAGATTAGGTATTACATATTGTGCTGCTATAAACATGACTGTGCATATATCACTGTAACATGATGCTTTTAACACTTTTGGGGAAGATACCAAGAAGAGGAATAGCTAGGTCAAACAGAACCTGTATTTTTAGTTCTTTGAGGACTCTGCACACTGATTTCCACGGTAGCTGCACCAGTCTACACTCCCACGAACAGTGGAGAAGTGTTCTTTTTGCCCCACAGCTCTGTCAGCATTTGTTACTAGTTGATTTCTTGATAGTAACCATTCTTTCTGGAGTGAGTATTGTTTTGATTTGCATCTCTCTAATGACCAGTGATGTTGAACATTTCTTTTTCATGTATTTATTGACCATTTGTACTTCTTCATCTGAGAAGTCTCTATTCATTTCAGATGCCCATGTTTGGATTGGGTCTTTAAATTTAGGCGATCTGATTTTTTTTTTAGTTCTTTATATATTCTCAGTAATATTCCTTTGTCTGAAGAATAGCTGGCAAAAACTTTTCCCACACTGTGAGTTGTCTCTTCACTTTGTTGGTGGTTTCTCTTCCTGTGCAAAAGTTTTTTAACGAGATGAGATCCCAGGTGTTCATTTTTTGTAATATGTCCTGTATGATTGGGGGTTTGCCTATACCTATGTCTTCAAGAGTTCTGCCTATTCCATCTACCAGAATATTAAGTGTTTCTGTTTTAACATTTAGATCGTCGATCCATTTTGATTTTAGTTTAGTACATGGTTAAATATACGGTTCAGTCTTATTCTTCAGCCTATAGAAAGCCAGTTTTTCCAACACTATTTACTAAAGAGGCTATCTTTCCTCCAAAGAGAGGTGTTTGGCCCCTTTGTCAAAGGTTAATGTGTTTGGAATTGTTTCTGGATCTTCTTGTCTGCTCCTTTAATTCTCAGGTCCATTTTTCTTTTTTTGCTTTTTGCCAGTACCATGTTGTTTTTAATCATGGTTGCTTTATAGTATAATTTCAAGTCAGGGATGAAACCCCATTTTGGTTTTAATTTGTGTTTTCTTGATAACTAATGTAGACAGCCTCTAAGATCATCCTTAACGATCCCTACCTCCTATATTCATGCTCTTGTGTAAGGGACTTGCTTCTAATGAATAGAATACTACACAACTGAGGAGATATCATCTCCATATAAGGTTTTGTACCTAGATTACAAAAACCCTGTGGTTTCCATTCTGGACTGCCTTTTATCCCCCTCTCTCTTAAAAGCAAGTTACCACAAAAGATCCTCAAATGTTACTTTCTCAAATATTTCCTGTCTCCTGTTCTTTCACCTCCTTTCCAGAAACTCATATGAGATGTACAAGCGGTGATCAAAACATACAATATGTGTTTCAGTTCTTAAGATTGTTACAAGAAAAGACACATTGCCTTTATTTCCCTTCAAAGTGCTCCCTTGACTTCAAATAGGCCTCATTGTTCTTGTCACCTCACAAGTAGTTCTGGAAATCCTCTTTCCTGTCTGTACAAGTGTGATTAAAAAATATATGGTGAAAGCTGCTGCTGAGGGCCATTCAGTGGGCAGGCAGGCTCACAAAAGCATTAGGGTGTTCTTCACCCACCATATTCCCTGAATCTGGCACATGTGACATCTGGCTCTTCTCCAAAGTCGAAATGACTGCGAAAGGTAAACATTTTCAATTGATTCAGAACCCTGAGGCAGGCATAACAGTGTAACTAAGATGTGAAAGACTTCCAGAACCGCTGGAAAAAGTGCCAAGAGTGGTGGGACATGTGTATTCAGAGAGGGGGGAGCATCACGAGGGGAATTAATGGCAGCATGTCTTATTGTAATAAATTAATTTAAACCTCCACTTTTTAAAATTATACCTCATCTCATACTTTTGTTGCCATTATCTTAACTCATGGGTGGCTCTTGGGTTTGTCAAAGGTCTCCAGCCCCACAAAGTTGAAACACCAACTTCAGTTCACTGTGCTTCAATCAGTGACCTCAAGGTGAAAGGCTAATTCCATGTTCTACCTCCTTGTATAAGTTAAAGCTTTCCCTCATCTTTCAGTGTCTTGGTATCCTCCCTTTCTTGTTAACTCATCAATGCATTTGAAAATAATTTCAGAGGCAGAGTCAGTACGGTGTCAAGTCCAATGTGCTGCCAGAAATGGAAAGGTTTCTTTTAATGAAGTATGAATTCACTTAAGAATGTTAAACCATGTTTCCAGTAAAATAATTCAAAAGGTTTATTGTTTTTCAGGGGTCCCTATGGTTTGATTTAAGCAGCTGTATGTGTAGCTTTAAGTCAAGGAGATATGACAGGTAACTGGGAAGTTGTTCGTGCTTTCACATCATTATAAGTGAACTTTCTTGTAAATACCAGTCCTCAACCTCACCCCATACACATTTCCATAGACATGGACTGTCAAAACATTTGCTGATTCCTCTTACAGGGACAGAATGACTTGCAATCTCTCTGCTTTGTAGAAGTTGAATTTATCTAGAAAATAGAAATATTTAGCCTAAGAGCCTTAGGTAGCTTTTCAGAAAACCTAGCTATTCAAAGCATCCTCATGAAGTCTTCTTGGTTGTAGAATTATGGAGGTTTAGAGCTAGAGGCCACTTCATTGTTTCAATCCATAGCCAAGGAAGCTGAAATCTTACTGTCTCAGCTGGATCTCAGCTTGAACCTTGTAGATGGCCTTGTTCATAAGGGGCCACTGGATAACATACGTGGCCCGCCTCTTGCCACCACGCCCCTCTCCTCACACGTCATTCACACAGCACCAGTCATGTTCTCTGAAACTACCATTACAGTTCTGTAGTGCAAACATCTACCCGGAGGAATTTTCCCAGAAGCCCAATAAAACAGAAGTAATGTTAATTTATGATTTAAAGTGAACATCAGCTTCTATTTTAGGTCACATCTTTGATTTGGCCACTCATAATTTTTATGTGCTATTTGTGCACTTTATAGCCCATTGGGCACCTGCTGGCTAATGTACACAGTAGATTTATGCCCAATTTATAGGCCCTACTATTTTAATTAACTGAAGAGGTTAATAGTTTGTATATTTTATTTTATGGGACATATTTCACATATCCATGTTTATTTGATAGTGCGTTCTCAATCAGAAATGCAATCCCCAATTTTAGGACAGTTCCCATGAGAAAATAAAGCTTGCTATGTGACAGTCACTTTATGACAATGATTTCTAGAAATGAATTATAGTCTACATATAATTTATAGCATCAAATTTATGTGACATGATTAGAATACGTGGCTTATATTATAATTTGAGAGGCAGTGTCAATAGCAGCAGAATTTTGACAACTTTCCATGAGAAAACCAAGACCTGGTAGAAGAGCAAGGATTGGAAATAAATAAGAATATACATTGCTAACTAATGTGATATACAATGATCTCATCCCAATAATGAATGATGCCAAATTTTTATTTTATAGCAGGTTATCTGTTTTCTAGGGAATGTTAACATAGATAATATTTTTTTCTTGGGGAGGACTGGAAAATTTTTGCTTGTTTACATGAACCGCAGGGCCACTTTAGGCAATTACAATGATTCAAATGTGGAACTGCTTTAAAGTAGAAAAAGTGCACTGCAGATTTAGGATGAAGAAGTGTTAAACATTTGGAAAAGAAGGTAATATGAAAATAAGGAGAATCATCAAAGGAATTTGCTCACAGGAATTAAGTTAAATGTAAGCTTAGAATTAAATATTTTCAGAAGTTTGCATTTGATTTTATGTTTTGTGTTGTATCCACAGTGGTGATTTCTGTTACTCTTTAATGTTAACAAACCACTGAACAAATACATTAGCCTGTCATGGTTACCCAGGTGGCTTATTCATCTGTAAATTCTTTAACAGGCAGCTTCTCCGAGAGGAGGTAGTTGTGGATGAGCTACGTTCCAGGAGAACCAACCTAGCTTCAAATAGTGAAAAGTTTAATCTGCCAAAATCTGGTAATTTTGGCAACTGGTACAGCTCAGCAAGAATGATTAAAACACATTCAGTGCTTACCACATTCCTAAAATAAGATCTTATAAGACTTTCTAATTCCAACCTTGTGGGTAGCCTTACCATTTTTAATAAAGTAGTCACACAGGTTTACTTGCCTCTTGGGGAGCATGAGCTGCTCAGTGATGAAGGCATTCAAGAAGGAGCCCAGGGTTGCTAGGGTTACCTTCTAGACCTTGCCTTCTGAGGAGAGGTGCACATGATAAGAAGCTAGAGCTGGAGATTCTCAGCTCGCTGGAGAATGTGGGACACAAAGAGCACTTAGGTGTGAATTGCTAGATCAAACTGAAGCAAATGTAGCCTGAAATTGATACTCTCATTACCAAAATACTCATCCATATGGACAATGGTGGACAATGATGGTGATCTGTTTAGAGACTAATTGCCCAAACTACAACCCAAAACCCACTTACTTATCACCAAGTGCCAACACTGCAATTAGACCTGAATGCTGAGCTTTAATTTAGAAAAAAACCACTCATACACTCGGCTCATGTACTGACAGAGAGCTCTTCGTGCCCACTGCAGCACATACAGCCAGAGGTTCACCACCACTGGTAAGAAGAAAAGCACTGGCCCAAAAGCTAGGAGTTTAGAGCTCAGTTCCTAGCTCTGTTACTAAGTAATTTTAAGATCTTAAGTAAACTTCTTCGCTTTTCTGGACTGACATAGAAATCCTTTTCAGCCTCAACCTTTTCTCTACTACACACCTGTTTAGACTAAAGCAGCCTCCTTGGCATTTCTCATGGACGTTTGTCCTCAGCTGTTACAAGTATGGTACAAAATCCAGGGAAGGCATCAAGAGGCCTGAGACATGCCCTCAAGGACTCATAAGAAAGCAAGACCTAACTTGCACCGTGCTTAAGGATAGCAGATGACCAAGAGTAGTAAGGGGTGCAGTGGCTGGGGACAGCGTTATCAAAGCACAGAAGAAGCAGTTTGGATCACACCTGAGATGGGTCCACTAGGATGGGCAAGCCTGAGCTGGGGTGTAGGTGAGATGACTTCACAGTAGGACAGCGGCATTGAATCAGGGGAGTGAAGCTAACCATGTCTTCTGAAGGGAACAGGAATTTACTTGTATGGAGAAAAAGGTGAGCGCTGGGGTCTAAGGCTGACTAGAAAGATAATAATGAACCTGGTCTTGAGAACATTGGAAAATACACAGTTCATACTGATGCAGGCCGATATTTGGAATTCTAAAGCATGTGGGGGATATGGTGAACCCTACCGACAGGGAAGGGAATAATAAAATAGAACAGGATCTGTTAACAGAAAAGAGGAGGGGAGGAGGGCAAGAGAGGCCTCTTTGTAAACACCAAGGGGTTCAGGAAGTGAGGCTCGGGTGTGGCGGAGCTGGCAGGCTGATCTGGCTCTGGGACACACCTTTTTATAAACGAGAAGTGACCTACCTTAGTCCAAGGCTTATCTCTAGGTTTATGGGGGACTTCAACCTGTTCATCATCCCGACTAGTTCTTTTACCACTGGACCTCTGAGCTTTCCTTCCCTCCTGGTTTTCTCCCATGTGCTTACAGAAATGTGCAAGCCTAACCAAAAAAAAAAAAAAAAAATTCCCCATTTGCTTCTAGGATTTCCCTCCAGCCCCTCTTCCTCTTTCTTCTTCTCCTCCCCCCACCCCAGCCAGCTTTGTTCAAGTAATTTTCTTTTTCTTTTTTTTGAGATAGGATTTCACTATGTACTTCAAGTTGAATTTGAACTCACTATGTACCCCAGGCTGGCTGCAAACTCATAGCAATACTCCTGCCTCAGCCTACTGAGTACTAAGATTACAGTCATGTGCCACCATGCCCAGCTCAAGTAATTTTTTATATTTATTTTAAAAATAAAAGAAGGAAAACATATTAACAGATATCCATTTACAGAATAGCATAAGAACAATATAAGCAATACAGAGTTACAAAGTAGTAGGAAATTATCAGTGGTTCTTGTATTATGTATTGATATCTTCAAAGTGGTTTCTCAGAAAAAATAGAGACACAAGATTGATCAAATAATTAATCATTAACTGTTCCTTTCAGTAAAGCAATAGAAGTCAGTAGTTCAACTTCAAGTAATTTTCTATATGTTGTATAATTTATTTTTTTCATTCTTTAGCTCTTATCTATCTACCAAGTACTCCTTTCCTCTAAATTTCAACAAATGCTTTTAGTTCTTACCTGGCTACACAAGGGAGGTGCAGTTCTTCTTGTCCAACTCCTCTTCCTTCCTTAATCGTTGTTTCTATGTTCTTCTGTCACATAGGACTCCTGGTCTGCCTCCTACCCTTGGCCTTACTTCCCCAGCACTCAGGCCTCTTCCTGAAGCTTCATCTTCGGGCATAAGAGCTGGTGTCCCCTTGTGCCCCGTTCCACCCTGGCTTCAATTTTAGTCTTGCTCTGCCTACCTCTGCGTGATCAGACCCACAGATGCAGAGATCTCATTCCAGAACTTTAGTCAGTCCGTTGACTCCCTGGGCCTCTCCACTTGGATTCGCACATATATTTCAAACTCAACCTGTTCAAGCGTGAATCTCTTTTGCACCCCCCACCAGGAGTATGTGTACCAGCCCCTCCAGTGCGCCATTTGATGAACAGCAGAAGCGCCATCCATAGCCGCATCAGAAAGCTCCTGTCTTCTTTCATCTCCTCCTCTCTCTCCCCGACCCCCGGGCCAGTCTCCCATCGGGTACAGTCATGTCTACGATACCTCTCCCAGGACAGCAGAAAGCCTTACGTAGGCTGCTGTCCTTGAGAAGAAACTTCATAATGCTTTGCTCATCTGGGAGATCACTGATAAGCTTAGCAGTATATAAAAAGGAAACATTTTAATAATCTGTTTGAATATTTGAATATTCAAATGAGTTTACATTCCTCGGTAATAAATGTTTTGGGGCTGATGCAGCAAGCCTGGTGTTGAATATATTCTTAGACGTACGCTTTCAAAGCACTGAATTGCAATTGTGTATTTAATACTGGTGAATGCATTAAGTTAGTTCTAGAAGCCCTAGGAATAACATCTGCTAATTGGTGATAAGACATCGGTTTTAAAGCACCAAAGCCCTGATAAAGTGGCAAAGATATAGTCAGCCGGAGGTGGCCTGTAAGGTTGGCTGAAGGATGTTAAGGTGCCGGTTGGAGGCCGATTATGATTTTCAGTGTCATTTTGTTGTTCAAAAACTTGGCTCACCCAGAGCCTCCCAAGGAGGGTTGCATCCTGCTACCTGCCAAAGCTGTTCTTTCCAGCCTACCTGTGGCGGTACATTTCATGAAAGCAAAACACCACTGGCTAGTGAATCCCTTTTGCTGTGACTAAAACCTCTTAAAGGCGTATGGTAGGTTGAATATGTTCCCCTCAAAAATATCCAATCCCTGACTCCTGTGTCCTGTAAATGTGACCTTATTTGGAAAAAGAATCTTTACAGATGTGATCAGGTTAAGGTGGGGCCACCTAAATGGTATAAAGTAAGTCCTAATGCAGTGATCAGCATCCTTCTAAAAAGATGCAGAGTTTGACCTACAGACATACCAAGAAAGCCACGTGAGGATGAGGTAGAGATTGGAGTGATCTGATCCGTCTGTCTACACACCAAGGCATGCGGAGGAGTGCCGGGTGCTACCAGAAGCAGGAGAGATACTCAAAACAGATGTTTCCATGGAACCTCACAGGAAGCCTTGATTGGAGACTTTGGGCTCTAGAACTTGAGACAATATAGATTTCTGTTTGTTCTAAGCCACTCTGTCTGAAGAGCTTTTTTACAGCAGCCCCAGGGAAAAAAACACACACAATGGAACATTACTAGATGGGACAGAAACAGGAGTTGAAAGACAGATTCATGAAACCCCCGCTGCAGATTAAACTAACTGATACTTTGCTCTTATAGAGCTGTCAGACCCGCCTGCTTCTCCTGAGTGGCCTCCTTACATCTTTCCTGGCTTCTTTAATGGTCTGCTGCCTGGTCTTCCTGCTCCAGTCTAACGTCAAGGGTGAATGGAAAGCTTAACTTTATAACAGTCACATTTATTGAGAACTATGCACCTGACATTGCCTTAAACAATTACTCCAGTATGTAAAGTGCAGGCCAAATCCCCGCAAGAATCCTATCTCTTATACAGTACTTTATTTTTCACATGAGTCCTATGCAATGAGTAGCACAGTGAACCCTACTGGGGGGAGAGAGAGGCAGTAGCCCAGAGAAGCTGAGTCACTTACCTGAGGCCACACAGCTACAATTTGAACCAAGGTTTAGCTAACTCACAGTCTTTCCTATAACACTGAATTACCTGGGGGAAACCACAGTAAAGTACTTGAAAAGTGAAGTCCCTCAATGCCAGCGCACTCTTTGAAATTAGAAAGAAGCATCACCTTGATGTCTCAGTGGAGATGCTGTTGTCTGAGATTTGCCTCAGATTGAGTCCCAGTGTGAGTCAAATTTTAGATAAGAAATGCCCCTTCCCAGGTGTTCTCTTCCTCTACCAATCATTGCTTTATCCTTCCTCGGGCTTCTCCAGTCTGGGCTATGAGCAGAGCCCTAAGGCTTTTGAGCCCCTGCCTGCTGGAGACCTCGATTTCCTAGGGTGATCCAAGGCTAAACCAGAAGGTTATCAGAAACTTTCCCATGAGTACAGTGAAAGTTAATGTTTATAAACTGCTCTGAGAGACCCTGATGAAAGATGTTAAACAGCATTAACAGAACACATTCTGCCAGCTGCGTCTCTTCCTGGCTGATGGATACGCATCTCTCTTATGCAGGTGGATGCTTTGCTTCAAATGAATTGAGCTCATTAATTAGGATCCTGCCTGCAGTTTATTGTGAAGGATGCTCAGTTATTACTGTAATTAGGATCCTTAGCCAAGTCTTAAACTACCTCCCTGTAAACACGTGGGGAGAGGGGAGTGGGCTCCTTGAACCCATTGTGTTCTTTATTGCTCAGTTCAAGCTCATTATCTTGCATAAACAGGCAGCCAAGTCTCTAATAAAATAAGGAGATCTCTGATTTCATGGTACTTTTCTCAGGTGCCTCCCTGTAAGCACAATACTGATAAATGTATTGCTTCACAGAGCATCCCTATTTCCAGACGGTAACACAATTCTGCACCTGTAACACCTCTATACATCATATCCATTCAACATCTAGGAGAATTTTTAAAAGCAAAATCAAGCTCCTTTAACCATTCGCCACAAACAGCTACCTCCATTAGCCAGAGAACCTGCAGTTTCTTCAACACAATTTTTCTCACAACTGATTGCACCTGCAAATCTTATAGACCACATTCAAAAATTCTGATGCCCAGGTGCCAGTTTCAGAAATTCTGATGCATTTGGATTTGGGGAGGTGTGTGTGTGTGCATGTGTGTGTTGGTGAGGTCTTTCTCTTTTTTTCTTTCTATTTCACCATTTATGCTTTAGAGCAGATTTGGGCTTACAAAAAAATTAAGTACAGAGCACAGAGTTTTATATATAATACCTACATTTCCTATAGAGTAATTTCCCAAACCTCCTGCATGCTTCAGATGTACTGGGGAGGCTAAGAACTCAGTTTTAGCATAACTACTGGACAGTTCACACACAGCTGGAATCCAACAGTCCTTTTAAAAATAATTTCTGATTAAATCACAGCCCAAACTCTCAAATTTCCTCAAATCCTTTCCTTCATGTAACAGCCCATGCTTGAGAACATGATTGGCATTCACTTGAATGCAGATGACGGTCATCAGTACTGTGGACACTGCCTTCAGACTCATAATGAATGTTCTTATCAGTTATTACAGGTCTTGGGGGTTTCTCTCCCTTGTTAGATTAAAGGGAATATAAATAGAGATGATGCATGCAGTGACAGACTAGAGCTCAGTTGGAATGGCTGATAATTTGCAGATCTTAAAGAAAATTACCATACTACTTCCAAAAAGGAGTTCTTTAAATATTTTTAACATTAGTAATTATGCTGGAAAGATAATTAAGTAAAATGAAGGCAGCAATTCATCCGATAACGATAATATGAAAAATGTTTTATAGTACCTTAAAAAGAAATAGGAGATATACATTTTAACTGATTCTTTGGGGTCCATATCACCCATGTATTCATTCAAAAATTTTTATTGAACACCTATTATGTTGCAGATTCTAGGTACTATGGCTTACCAAGGAGCCAAACAGGCAATATAACTGCTGTTAGAGAGCTTTTACTCTGGCAGCATGTTACAATAACTGTTCTTTCACTTTGAAGTTACCACTGGCATTATCTAAGAACAGTTGGCTACTTTTGAAAATGTGAAATATTATGTAAATTCTAAACACTGATATCCCTGTGTCCTTTCATCATACCAATGTCAAAATACAAAGGAACCACCAAAATTCGCTATGATATACTCGTGATTGTAAAATTTGACTTTTAAAAAAGTAAATTGCGGGACTTCCGGGAAGATGGCGACCGCGTAGGCAGCAGAGAGAGAACCTCCCAGAGGATTACCACCCAAACAATGAAATACAGCAATATGAAGACAGAAATGAGGACTTCCGGGAAGAAGACGACCAGCCGAGAGAGCGAGTGCGGAGGGAAGAACGGCTTCAGCTCCTGAACCCGACAGAGAATGTGCTACTGGGACAAACTGCGCCAAACCGGGCAGCGCTCCGGGATCCCGCTCAGAACCCCACCCCCGCAGCCAGCGCTGCGCGAACTGGAGCAACAGCGACCGGCCGGCGGGATTTCTGAGTCGGGGAAAATCTCCATCCAGGGAAAATCATCTGAGCGGCACTCCTGTCTGCACGATCACAGGGTGAGTTAAGTGCGCACTCTAACCGGTTTTTCCTGAATCGGGAAGAAGCTCAGCCCAGCGAGAGACATCAAAGGAGCTTCAAGGACTGCGGGATCTCCCGGGTGGGAAGACCTACTTAGGCGCCCCAACGGGTTTTGTGAGGGGGGAAGGAGCTCCACCCAGGGAGGAACACCTGAGTGGCCTATCTGCAAGAATCCTGGGGTGGCGAGCTGTTTATTTGCCCCGGCCAGGTCTTGGGGTAGGGAGTAGAAGCAGAAATCTCAGCAGACAGCT
>PVLD010019545.1:0-36138 GCA_004027595.1 Dinomys branickii
TTTTTCTTCCTTCCCATTCTTTCCCTTCCTTCCTCCGTCCCTCCCCTGCCTCCTTCCTCTGGACCCAAAGCCTTTGCACTGAGCTACATCACCAGCCCAGCCCGGCCCCCCTTTTGTATTTTTTATTTTGAGACAAGGTCTCACTAAGTGGCCCAGGCTGGACTTGAAATTGCCATCGTGCTGCCCTGGCCCCCCAACGCTGGGACTACAGACGTGTGTCACCCCGCTCGTGCTGGCCTCTTCTGAAGGTGGCTTGCCAGGCTCCACTCATCTCTTTCATGCGGCTTGTACACCTAAACTTCCTAAAGACTCAGCTCCCCATGTTCTTGACTCTGACATTTGATCATTGAGCAAGTGTTTGTGATAGTCTCGTATACTTAATCTAAAACAAAGTATAGAAAATGTCCTAAATTAGTTCTGAAACATCAGTAGTATGTTCTCCTTCATTTTAGACAAACAGTCCTCTAAACTTGCTATCTAATACCTTAGAATTTAGATGCTCACTCCATCTGCGTTCTCTCTCTTTGCTCTGCTGACCCCAGCCTCCAGCCCTCTAATACTCAGAGCTTCTTCTCTGGCCAGATGTAGCCTTATCCTCTTCCCTGTCCCTATGGCACTGTTTGGATTAGTTTTCTAGCATTATCCACAGTCAGTCATCAGTGGCCCTGACTTGGGCCTGTGTGTGCTAGGGTCAAAGTATGAGCTCCAGGGCTCTGATGCCTGGGTCTCATTGCACTTGGGCCACTAGCTAGTGGTGTAACCTTGGACAGATAACTTCATCTGTTTGTGCCTTGTTTATGAGGATGAAATGAGTTAACCTGTGGGAAGCATTCAGAAATGGCTCTCGTATGTACTCAGTACTCAATGTGAAAGGGCTGCTATTTATTATTCTCTGCTTTATTCAGTGACTCCTTACAAGCTGACTTACGTTCTTTATTCGAATTGAGTAGGATATAAATATGTAAAATAAATGCTATGGACTAGCAGCATTCCTTCAAATAACAACTTTGCTGGTTAAAGCACTCAGGCAGTTAAAGAAGGCCTACAGGGGTATCAGCATGAACTGTGGGTTTCTTTCTACCTTGCCTTGTTCTAGAAATAGGCAAAAGTACACGTCAGTGAGAATTTGCTGCTAGTGGAATTATAAAAATCAAAAATAAAAACTCTCCTAATATACAACCTATTCCTGGAAACCTTAAAGACTCTCAAAAAATACTTCATGGGCCAATTTTTACCTCTGCTCAAATCTCAGTTTTAGCCATGGAAACAAATACAGAGAAACCACTTGGACAAGATTGGGATTCAAAAATGGGAAAGGGGTGGTATAAACCAGCTAGCTGCTTGTTCTTCTTACTGTTAAAGCAAAATCAGTTCCTTCTTGTTGTTAGAATGGGATCATGGAAACCAATGGGCTGAGGGATATAACTGGGCGCATGTTGAAAACTCCCTGGCTGGAGTTGCGATGCAGGTTAGTGGACAAGACCATCAGCTCATGGGCTGTTTTTCAAAGCTTTCTTCTGAGCGTGTTTTTGTGCTATGACTAATTAGAATGCTTCATTTTACTGAATGAAAGCCAAAACATCCCTGCTGTTCAGAGCCCTCCTGTCCCCTACCCTTCTTGACATACAGTGGATGTCCCCATTGTGGGCACAGTTATCAGAACAGGACTAGGGAAGGGCTCACAGAGCACATGTGTCAAATGGCTACCTAAGACAAAAACTTCCCCAAATCAGGAAGAGCAACTGAGACCACCTTTGCTTTGGTCCAGGAAGGCCAAGGTCTGGGGCTTATGGGGGTAGAGGGTATGGTTTCTGAGAGTGTGCTGGTGACGGTGACTATTTCACAGCAGCACTGGGAAGGCAGTAGCAACAATGACATCATTATCCTCTATTTTATAGATGAGCACTGAAGTTCAGAGAAGAAAGCTGACCAAGACCACACAGTTTATAAGTGACAGGACCAAGGCTATATCACTTCAAAACCTGTGGCTTTCAGCTGATCACCTGCCCTATCACTTTCCCCAACTCCACTAAACTGCCCCAATTTCCATTGCTGAAATCTCTTGCTTGGGTGTAGGTGGTGGTAATAATGGCTAAGAATTTGACAGTGTTTGATATGATTCCCATGATGTATATTCCATGTCTTCAACTGTTGATTAACATCTCTTTAAATATAAAATGCAGATTATTAGAGTTGTTCAAGGGAACTAGGAACTTTTTTTAAAGCTACCAGCCAGTAATCTCACTTGACTTATATATAATTGCTTTTTACTGAGACATCTCTTATTTATGGGCAGCCGAATATCTGGTGAAGTACTCAAGGTTATGAACAGCGGATGGGAAAAAGCAGGTGATTTTTTTCTGGATAGTTCTCTTCCCTTGCTGCTGCTTAGAAAAGTGTGGCCCTTTCATAGGGCCTCATGCCATTCACTGAGACATCATTTCCTGCTTGTAATTACGGAAGTGGCTGGCTAAGCCAGTTGCACAGCTGAGACTGTCCATGAAGGGCCTGGTTCACAGTCATGTCTATTTTTCTCTAACACAATTAGCCATCCCAATGCAGGGCTTTAAATATTAACTTCTTGCATTCAATACTAGTTTCTCACTTCTCAGTAAGTGTCTTCCTTTGCCTTTAGATGGTAGTGATTTTCTGTGGTGTTTGCTTTCCCTAGATCCAACCTAGAGGAGCCACTTTGCTTCCCAGGGACTGGCAGGAGGGAGTAAGACTCAGTTCACCTGTTCTTCCAAGTGTGCTACCCGGGCCCAGGGTGGAGAGATGAGGTCACCCGCAGGGGGTGCTCATTCTCGGTGCATGGAGGAGGCAGACACGTAGCAGGTGGAGGGAGGGATGGCCAGCGACAGGCACTGACCTCAGGCAGTTATAGTGACCCTTTTAGAGCTTTCAGTCATAAAAATGTGGCATGTGTGCCAGAGGTTCACCACCACTGGCCTAGGACATCTTGAAACCCAGAGGTTGGGGATATTTGGGAGCAGGAGAGACCACAGGTTATTCCAAAGAGGAGATGCTTAAGGTACGCTTTCCAGGCTGAGTAGGACTTAGCCAGAAATAGAAGGCATGTAATAGAGGTGTGGGTGTGGGTGAGGGTGGAGACAGGTACGGCAAAGACAGGGAACATGGCACATGAGAGCTTGAAATAGTTGATGCAGGTGGATGACTTAGTGAACGGTGGGTTTCTTCACTTAGAAGTGCCAGAAGAACAGGCCAAACTGACTTAAACAAAAGGGAATTTATAGCTCCCTATAAGTGAAGTCTTGGGGGATACAGACTTCAAGCTCAGACTGTTCAGGAGTTAAAACATGGTCCACCTGTTCTCTGCTCTATTCTTGGTGTTCTCTGCTCTCAGACAGGCTTTCTTCTCATGGGCAGAAGTCAACTGTGGCAACTCGAAAGAAGATATGTTTGACTTCAGCTTAGTTAGAAAGAGTGACTCCTATTAATCTCAGCAAAGACCTCATCAAGTCATAAGATGCTATGTGCCCATTCTTAAATCCCTTGCTTGGCCAAGGGTGTGAGGTATACTGGCTGGCTGAGGCCTCAGTCATAGTCCCTACCCGGAGCACTCAGTGTGAGAAGGAAAGACAGTTTCCCAAAGAGTAGTCAGGCTGGGTACCAGAAAGGCTGCACTATAAACCAGGGGCCCAGAGCAGTAAACACCCAGCCCAAACTAGCAGAAAGTGAGTCCTTGGTGTACACACAGTGTGAGCAGAAGCCTACAGAGCAATGTAAGGAGGGGAGGGAGACTATGATCGGTGATCTGGTGGTACTGGGGGTGATGGGATTGATTGGGAAACATATGGAGCTCCTGGCAAGATTTGACAAAGCACTGAGCTTAGGAGTAGAAAACAAGAAACAAACCCAGCTCACAGGAGGAGGTGGGATTGGCTGGACTTGCTGTCTTCATGTGCAAGTTCATGAGAAGATGGATTTCAGTGCCCTGAGCAGTCAGATGAGGGAGTCCTTGCTGGAAATAATAAGGCTTTGACCATGACCATAAACAAAGTGTCTGCCTCCTACAAGTGAAGGAGGAAATGTCTGCTGTCCAGGAAGAATGTCTGCTGTCCCCAAAGTAGCCACTTTGTTCCTTAAAAAGAAAAACTCCAGAAGTACCAACTGCTATTTTTACTATTCAACAAGCCACTACCCAATGGCCCCAAACACTTGAGATTTATGTCCTCATTACTCCTTACCACCTTCCTCTAAAGTACACATTAGGTTCATAAACACAATTCCAGGGCTCTGTGAGAAAATGGAGATGTACTGCAATAGAAAATTAGCTTCCCTTCCAGCTTGGCCATGTTTAGATTTCATTTCCTTAGACAGCAGTATTCTTGGTGTGAGGATCCAGGAGACTGTGCAGTTGGGAGTCTTACTGGGTAGAGGCCATCTCTTGTAACCAGTCCTTTAAGGGTATGGTGGCTGCCCAGTGTGCAGGATGATGACCTGTGACCTGTTCTGTTTTATTAACCAATAAAAGACATCCTATACACTGGGAAATGCATGTACTGCTTCAGATGGTTTAAAACCCAGTTGGCTTTGCTGGGTGCTGCCTGCTCCTCCACTGCTAAAATAAGGGAGGGATGTGTCTGGCCATGCACAAGCCATGTTAGCCATACGGTGGATTTTCTCTAGAAAAGGCCAGTTCCCAGTGTTGGACCTGGACAAGTTATTGAGTCTCTCAGAACTTTCCTTTTGTCCCTTGTATAATGGGGCAGCTATACACACCCCGTCAGACTATTGTGAAGCCTAAATGAGATGTAAGAACCGTGAGGTGCTGAGTACAGTTGCTGGCTAGTCATCTCTGAGACAGTGTCCTTCAGTGATTCTCAGTGAGGGTTGATTTGCTCCCCAGGGAGCATTTGGCAATGCCTGAAGACAGTTTTTGGTTGTTACAGTTGGGGGGAGGGAAAGACTACTGGGAACTAGTGAATAGAGGCCATATGTTAAGTATCATACAATGCATAGGACACCCCCACGAGAAAGAATTTCTCTGACCCAAAATGGCACTAGCGTTGAGAATGAGAAACTCTGATGTGTGGACACTTACTTTGACCTCAGCACTCTGTCCTCCATAGAAGCAATCTGTAAAACATTGGGTGCTGTGTGCCAGGGACCATGTTAAGTTCAGAAAGGCAGGGATAGGGGCTGACAGTGTGCCTGAGTGGTAGTTTGCTTGCCTAGCATTCACAAAGCCCTGGATTCACTTCCTGACACCGTTACAAGAAAAACAGAGAGCACAGGCAAATAGATTCTCGCCAGTGGTGGTGACAAAGGATCCCTAGAGCACCCCACACCCAGCCTGAGACGTGGGATGGGGCCGAGCATAAGGAGAGGCTTTTGAGGAGAGGGCACCTGAGCCAAGTTTGAGAGTTGCTGTGGATTGTTTCCCTTCTCTGAGCTTGCTGTGTGATGAGGGCTACCTGCCCCTGGCACTGTTAAGACATGGGTGGCCTGTCCTCAAGGTCCCTGGACTCCTCTGAATGCTTATTCACATGGTCCTGGGCAGTGGCATCAAGGCTATTGGCAGGCATGGGAACTGGGGACAAGAACTATCACCTGGCTCCCACAGAAGCTTACAGGTTTGTCCTTTTAAAGTTGGGTTTTACAATTAAATTGCACATTGTTCTAGTTGTAGTTGCCATTTCTTTTGTTTTTGAAGCAATTTGTCAGTAAGAGGAATAGTTCAGAGCTTGGAGGCGGCCTTTATTGTGACAAGTTTCTAAGCACGCATTTTCTTAAGGCACAGGCCCTCGATGCAAAAAAGATCCTTGGAAGCAATACCTGGTGCCATGTACGCTTCCCCTCCCACCTCTGTTCAGGTGTAACATCAGACCATGGGTTCAGTTTACCTGACAGACCAGCCCTAATAAGTCTCATTAAATAAGAGCCCCTCATGCTGCCATGACCCGTGACTGTGGTGGATGTAGTGTGGACAAGAACTGAAAAAGAGCTCCTTCCTTCTAGAGGACCTGAGCCCGTCCATGGGCTCTGACATTCCCCTTACCACACCAGGGCCCTGAATCATATTTGTAGCCAGACTGACCTTAATCAATGCCTGGTGTTTTCTAAAGCATTCACAGCGCAGGACCATCTACACTGGGCCTTCTAGACATGCCTCTGCCTTCATCAAAGCCCTTTTAATGAGAAACTCACCTCATCCCTGGAAAGCCACTTGTCTACTAGCAAGCAATGGAAGACAGCATGGCCACTCTGCCGTGGCTAGAAGCGACCTCTAGGTGGCGGTGGCTGCCTGCTTGGCTGTGGCTCCCAGAGCCAGTGTAGAGGGAAATTGTCTTTCCTCTACTTTAGCCAGCACTCCTCCCAGCCTCTTCCCTCCCTCAATGTTAGATTCTGATACCTGCTGCTATCTCCCTCTGTCTCATCTAATACCTTTCTGATTTACCATTTTTTATTACTATGAATGTTCAGTGACTTCATCCAGGAGACTCTATAAAGTCATTTGTGCAGGGGGCTAGAGGAGGGATCCACACAGAAGTCTACACATACAGACATACCTTGGCCTTGACTGTCAAAGGCGGTAGTCCACTGCTTGCTGTCAGACATGTATTAATAAGGGTGGATATATATCATGTGCATATCAGTGACTGGCTGCAGAAGATGAGCCATTACCATAGTTACCTTCTCTCTTTCTTGCCCACCTTCTTTCCCTCACTCCCTTCCACTGATCATCTATCTGTCCAAACGTTCATTCATCTCTCTATCTACCTACCCACCATCCAGCACCCACCGAGTACCTGAAGAACTGAAGATTCCTGGGAGCATCGACCATGGATTCTTGCCCTCTAACAATCTATTGTTTGATCTTTAACTTAGGAAATGCATTTTGTAATTACAGTTTATTCTGAAGTACTCATCTTTATATTCTGAAGAGTGTATGATTTAGCTGGGTATGGTGACACATGTCATTCTCTGTTGGTATTTATTATTTATTTTGCCCATTGTCTGTTGAGTTAAATTTTTTTTGAGCTCACCAAGTACCTTATTGATCTTTTTTTAAAAATCTCTTTTATTATTTCTAATAATTCAGTTGTATAGCTATTTATTTCCTCCCTCTCATTTTTGGAGGCATTTTATTATCTTCTCATGTTTCTGTGTGTGTGTGTTGGCGGGGACTTTGATGCTAGTATGGAGACCTCTTTAGTTTGTGTGCTTTTCAATGATATACTCTGGGTATGGTTAACTATAGGCTTTTGTCTCTGTTCTAAAATCTGACCACCTCCATTAATTTCAAAGGGCAGGCTTCAGTGTAATTGGCCCAGTATGCAGTTCTCTGGGAATGGGCCTCAGTATTGTTAATGACATAAAGACAGTCTAGATATTGGCATACAGAGCAAACAAATTAATAGCAACAACTGTGTCACCTAGGCAGTAGCAACAAGACTAGCAACAATAGTACTGTCAAAGACAAACTAGATATTGACATACCATAAGAATCAATAATATACCACCCTTAACCAGAGAAAAAGATCTGTAATTATAGTATAAACACTAAAACAAACCAAATATTCACATATGGTAAATATTTACTAAATGTAACAACTATACCTCCACCAACAACAGAAAAGAATTCAACACTAATAACTTAGAGTTAACTATCTAAAGATTAATAAAGCTTAATAGTTATATGAGTGTCTTAGTCACTTTTTCTTGTTGCTGAGACAAAAAAACGTGAAGAGAGGACAGGTTAATTTGGCTCATAGTTTGTAGACATTTCAGTGCATAATCAGATGGCTTCAAGGCAGGGTGACATGGCAGTGGGACATTCAGAGGAGAAACAGTTCATGGTGGGTAGAAGGCAGCAAAGCAGCAAAGTACCAAAGAAGCAGCAGCAAGTGATGGCACCATCCTTCTTTCTCTCCCTTATATTCCATCCAGGCTACACTCCCTTAAGGTAGCAGTAGCATTCACATCCAGGGCGGGCCTTCCCATTGTCCACACCCAGAACTATGCCAAACCAATCAGTGGACTAATTTAATAATCACAGACCCTTAAGCTCAGCATCACATACTCTAGATCCAGCCACCTCTGAAAAGCCCTTCCTATGACCTTGTGAGGTTTTGGGGGGACAGCTAAACATAACTCATAACAACTAATAAAGATAGAGGCAGTTAGGAATGAGAGCATGAAAAAGTAAACTTTGAAAAAGTAAGTAATGGAAGATGAAGAGCAAAAAGTGAGATAAAGGATTCTATTGAGGAATAAGGAAATTCATGGAACTAAAACAGAAAAGAAAAAACATGCAAAGAAAGGAGACAAAAGGAAAAAGAAAACATGAACTCCAAAAAGCCAATAAAATAAATGAGTACAAAAAATTCCTTTGTATTTTTGCATGAGTGCTTTCTTTCCAGGATCTATAGTCTTGGAATCCAACGTATCATTGTTTCTTCCACCTAGCTTTATGGCATATAGGTTTGTGAGCTCCCTAGCCCCACCTCCAGAAGCCCCTCTGTCTATACACCTTAGGCTTTGGCAACTGTCCAAAGTGAGGCATGTCCTTACTCATATTGGTAGATGGGGAAAGCAATCAGACTACTGATCTCTGTGCTGGATGTAGTGGGGCAGGAGTTTAAGCAGACTACCGCACTCAATGTTGGCGCTTTCAGGTCCAGCCACTTCTAAAGCCACACACACAGGCCCTGGCCTCTCACCATGAAGATTGGGGTCCCTGTGTCCTTCCTAGCCCAAGTTTAAGCTTCTCAGGGGATCTATGTCTGGCCTGCATTCTTGCCACGACCGCATCTTGTGGCTGACTGTCACCACTCACTGTGGGGTAATACTGGAAACCCTGAAGTGAAGTTGTTTAGGGGCTGCCTTAAATGATTTACCTATTCCAAAACTGTCACCTGATTAAACCCTATCAAATATGGCAGATACTGCACTGAATTTCTTCTCCAAGTATAGCCTTCTGTGTGAAAGGAGTCACTTTAGGAGTAAAATCCTATGCTGTTTTTGCAGTCTATAATAGTTGAGATCGTTTGGGTGGGGGCTAGCACTGCTGGCCCAGTCTTTCCGGGATATGCTGACCCTCCAGGCTTACCTTTTTTCCTGAGTACTGGTCTCTTCCATAACCTGGTTAGTTGGTTGATGGCGCCTTTGTTGCCCCATTCTGAGGGGAAACAAAACACAGAGTTGGGCTCAGAGTTGGCACTGGCCAGAGCCAGGGCACGGAAGCCACAGGCTCAGAATCAGATGGGGGCAAGCGCAGCTCTGGTGGTGAGTTTCAAGGTCGCTGGATCCCTTGGCACTCAGCCACTCTGCTGCTGAGATTTGCTGCAGGAAAGTAAGCAACTCACTCCCTTCCCCTGCTGTGTTTGCAGGAGTGTCCAGTATTTATCAAGTGTCTGTTATTTGCCAGGCACTGATTGATCTGGGGCCTGGGGCATAGCGAGTACAGCTCATGGAGCTTACTTTCTAGTAGACAGAAGATGGAGAGCAAGCTGTAAATAAATATGGATGGTAATTACTCATTATGCCAAATGCTGAGGAGAAACAGGGTAATGCGGTGGGAGACAGCTGGGGAAGGGGTTATGATAAAAGCTTCTATAGAGCCCAATGGGAACAAAGGAGGGAGGAGCCAGTCCTACCTGCGAGAGTGGTTCTGCTGGGGCAGTAGAAGCTAAATGACTTGGGTTTGGGGAAGGTGTGGGTTTGCCAGGCAGATTAAGGAGGGGGAGGCACTGCCCACAGAGGGCTCAGCATAAACAAAGACCAGAGGGAGCACCAGCAAGCCAAGAGCGTTCAGGTGTCTCAGTGGACAGCTCACTGTAAATGTGGATGGGGCTTAGGCCTGTGGGAGGGGTGAGGCGCTGCAGGTAGGCCAAGGGATACTGGGAAGGGCCCTGTGTGCCCTGTCCAGGAATGTGGGCTTGATTGTCATGTCTGAGAACTTTTAGGTTCATGTTGATGTGACTCGGCGCTTTGCCAATGTGCCTCAGATCTACTTTGGGTAGGACTGGACAGATGGGGCTCTGCGTCCATCTTTACTTTAATGAGAGTAGCTCTGCCATCATCCCTTAAATGCATCAGGTTTATAGGTAAGATTTGGTTTGAAAAAGGAGTTTGCCCGCATGCTTGAGGCTGGATGTGGTGGCACACACCTATGATTTCAGCTACTTGGGAGGCTGAGACAGGAAGATTGCAAATTTGAGGCCAGCCTGGGCAATTTTGTAAAACCATGTTTGAAAATAAAAGAAATTTAAAAGGGCTGGGGATGTAGCTCAGTCATGAAGTACCCCTGGATTCAATCCTCAGTAGTAGGAAAAAAAATTTTTTTTGAAAACTTAACATCTAGGCAGTGAGAGTAAACAAACGTTTAAAAATTCTGAAGTTGAATGTGGTTATTAAACACATAAACTATGTCTATTTCTGAATGTGGTTATTAAACACAGTAAACTGACTCTGAGCCTCAGTTTATTTGTTTACAAAATGGGATAATAATAGCCCTTGTCTTTGGGGGATTTTCTGGGTATTGTCTGTGCTTCATGGTCAAGTGCTCAGCTCCTGTGCCTGTCACACAGTGGTACTCAGTAAGTGGTGGTGGTGGTATTTATCAGTATACTCCTGTATCTTTAATTTCTTCTAGTGCTTAATGTAGTACAGTACATATGTATGGTTAGAACCCAGGAAACAAATGTAAGCTGTTACTTGTCCTCCCCTCCCAGAACCCAGGCAGAGAAACAGTCTGCTTGTTCCTCTTTTATTTCTAAGAAGGTAGAGGCTGGAGAGAAGACAGTATAACATGGCAGTCTAAAAGCTCAGACTCTGAGAGTCGCCTAGTCCTGAGTGGAATCTCTGCTCTGCAGCTGTATGAGCAACTCATGTACCTCCTCTGAACCTTAGCTCCCAAACTGTGTGACTTTTTTGAAGATTAAGATGCACAGGAAACAGTATACTGAAAAACACTGGCCATAAGGGCTCAACAGATACATGGCATACATTCACCTTATCCAAAATCACTTACTCTAGCCAAGTGTATCAGTCAGCTGGTACCACAATTATGTGGTATAACAACACCCAGACTCAGTGGCTTGCAGCTCTTCTTGCACAGGTGTCTGTGCATTACTGGAGTTCTGGCTGGTGTAAGTGGAGTTTGTGTCATGTATGTCTTTGAACTAGCAAACTACCTTGTCTTCATGGTGACAGTAAAAGTACAAGAATTCCAGCCCAGTCTAGCTATGCAAATACTTTCCAAGGCTCAGCCTGATTCACACTAATTTTCTGTTGGCCAAAGGAAATTACATGGCCAAGTTTAAAGTCATGCCGTGCTCATAATAGGAATTGCAAAGCACATAACAGCCATCATGCGTACATGAAAGGATGAAGAATTGGGGCCAGTAAATCAGTATACCACAGTAAGCAGAGAGTGAGAGAATGAATTAAAAAAGCATAGCCCTCCTACCTGTCCCTCAGGGAAGCATAAGAGACCAGAACCTACTGGTGGCCTCTTTTTTTTTTTTAACCTTAGATATAAAGTTGTTCTCAAGGTATTTAAACATCTCTTCTATGTGATTAAAAATCTTGTAAAGTTATATTTCCCATATATCCCTTATATATTTTACAAGTCTGTGCACATTTTACATTTACGTAGCCAAATTACTGCTCAGGATTGTATATCAGGTCATGGTTACTATACTTTATGAGCAATTTAAGAGCCTTTCAGATGGTGTATCAGGGTTTAATATAGAAGAACAGATTTAATAGAAATGTATATTTATATATTTATATGAGGCATAAAGGATTTGTAAGCTAGACTTATAATGGCCACCTGCAGAGTCAAGGATAGAAGGATCCAGAAGGACAGTCTGTGCCAGAGAGCTGGAGGATCCAGTCAAATGTTGAATATCTGATGCTCACTACAGAGTCTCCTGAAAGTGCATATCAGGAAGCCAAAAAGTCTGTGCTGGAAAGCTGAAAAGTCTATGCTGAAAGCCTGGAGATGGACATCCAAAAGTGATGGTGAAGACTAGAGCTCCTCTGAAGCAAAAAGCAAGACTTTCTTCTTCTCCTTTTTATTCCATCCAGAGTACAAGCCTGGTGGTTGGTACCACACACTTATAGGGTGGGTCTTACCTCATCCAGACACATCCAGAACTGTGCCAAACTAATCCATTAGGCATTTCTTATTGAAGTTGACACCACAGTTAACTGTCACAATCCTCCTCTTGTCAACATGACCACCAGACACATTTCCTTAAACCATACTGAACTTTCAGATTCAATAGCAAGTTCATAACCATGTCTAACATGATAAAGCACAACTATCCTCCATACAAATGGAAGCACACTAATTCTTTCCCCAGAATAGAGGGTGAAGTCTTTCTTTTGGTAGTGCTTACTCCTAACATTTCATAACTAAAACCTTATAAGTTTAATAATACTTAAGAACCAATTTTAAGACTGTCAACGTTGTGTTACAAAGGAAGAATATAAAGATACTTGCATAATATATGTGTATATATGGATAAGTGTGTTAACAAAAATAGAGAACAATTAGAATTCTTGTTTCTGTAACTGGTCATGGGATCATCACCAGCTAGTGTTTATAACTACCTACTCTGTCATCCATTCTATATTCCCTTGACCTTCAGCAAGCACCTCAGCAAGTCTTGGTTCTTTTCCTGGTGGGTGACCCATACCTTCATTCCTGAAGGTTCTGGGCCATTTAGGACATGGTAATACTAGGAGGTGTCCTAAGGGGTCCCCTGAACTCCAAATGTATTCTTCCTTTCCTTCACTGTGGATAATAGTTCAAAGTCTCCTTGATAGTTTGTATCAGTTGCCTCTGCCAACACCAGAACTCCTTTAACTTAATTACTCAAAGGGTTGAGGAGACCAAAAGGATCAGAAGGGAAGTCTTAGCTTCCGGTTCAATGGAATCATTATTGTCCTTCCTGGTACAAGCTCAACCCCTTCTGGAACTAAGACTTCTAGGCCACCAGAGCATAAGGTTGTAGGAACAGTGAGCAAAAATTTTGCTAGGAGATCCCTAGGTGGAATGGTG
Organism: Dinomys branickii; assembly: GCA_004027595.1. Taxonomy (NCBI): domain Eukaryota; kingdom Metazoa; phylum Chordata; class Mammalia; order Rodentia; family Dinomyidae; genus Dinomys; species Dinomys branickii. Next base: position 13,040 of record PVLD010019545.1, read on the forward strand.
AATGGTTTCATTTCTACTTCTACCCCTTGATTCCTAGACCCATGAACGGGAGACACAGTACCATATAGTGAACCCTGATTCAAAGCATATACAACCTTTTGAAGAACCTTGCCCTAGCCCTGCAAGGTATTGCCACCTAGTTGGTGCTGTAACTGTATCTTCAGGCCATTCCACTTTTCTGTCTATGCATTTGCTTCTAGATGGTAAAAAACATGATAAGGAAAATGGCAACATGAGTGAATTTCATGAGTATGATCCCATTGGTTCACTTCTTTGGCCTTGAAATGTGTTCCATGGTTAGAAGGCAGTGATGTGTAGAATACCATCAAGGTGTACAAGGCATTATATAAGTCCATAGATGTGGTTTTGGCAAGAGGATTACATTCAGGGAGGACAAAGCCATACCCAGAATAGGTTTCTACGCCAGTGAGGACAGAGGTCTACCCTTTTCATCATAGAAGTGGTCCAATATAATCATCCAGACTACAAGCCACTGGGTCACGGATGATCACTCTGGGGAATGGTGCCTTATTGGGGATTCAGTGTTGGTCTCTGCTGCTGGCCTGTGGGGCATTCAGCAGTGGGTGTAGCCAGATCAGCCTTGGTGAATGAAAATCCATGTTGCTGAGCTCATGCATGGCCTCTGTATCTGCTGCCATGACTGCTTTGTTCATGAACCCACTGGGCAGTGTCATGGTTGCCTGAAGGAAAAGGTTTACTGCTATCTACAGAATGGGTCTACAGAATGGGTCATCCTGTCTACTTGATTATTAAAGTCCTCTTCTGGTCATCCAGCCAGACTGTTAGCCATGATCCATGTATCGGTATAGAGTCGCATAGCTGATCATTTTTTTTTTCCCCAAACAAACTGTATGACCAGGTACTGCCCAAAGTTTGTCCACTGAAAATTTCCCTTCACCATGGTCTTCCAGGGATGTCCTGCAAAGGGGCTGTAATGCTGCAGTTGTCTACTTTTGGGTGTTGCCTGCATAACATATAGAACCATCTGTATACCAGGCCCTTGTCTTCTCTTCCTCTGTGAGCTGATCTTGTGATATACCCCATGAGGCCTGTGTACATGCTGGGAGACAGAAGGCACTATAGCAGGAGTAGGAACCATGGACATGTGGGCAACTTCATGTAACTTAACTTGTGCACTCCAGATCTGCTCAGGCTGGATCATGTGTATACCTCTTTCATCTAATGATGGATTGTTGCTGTGGACATCCAACCTTATGACTTGATGGATGAGTTAATAACCCACTCATGATGGGCAACTCAGGTTGTGTAGTCATCTGATGTTCCATGGTCAAGCTTCCAATTTGTACTAAGGCCCAGTAGCAGACCAGGAGCTGCTTTTCAAAGGCAGAGTAGTTGTCTGTATATGATAGCAGAACCTGACTCCTAAAGCCTCCACTCAGATGCACCAATGGGGGCTTCCTAGACACTCAAAGTAGCATGCTAATCTGCCACCGGCACCACAGGTACCATTGGGTCTGCTGGATAGATGGCTGCAGTGGCAGAGCAGCCTGGACTGTTGCAGAGCCTTCTCTAACTTAGGTAGTAGTTTTGGCCAATCTAATATGCCCTCTGGGATGAAAAGAATATAAAGTTCCAGTCCACTGAAGTGGAATCTTTTTTTTTTTTTTGGTACCAGGAATTGAACTCAGGACCTTGAACTTGCCAGGCAGATGCTGTGCCACTGAGCTATATCTCCAGCCCTAAATGGAGTCTTTTAATTGTAGGTCTAGCCAGGGATATAGCTCAGTGGCACAAACGTCTGCCTGGCAAGCTCAAGGTCATGAGTTCAATTCCCAGTACCAAAAAAATAATAATAATTGTAGGTCTATAATCCATCAGTCAGAATTCTCGAAGTCAACACAAGTCAAGATATATAACTTCCCTTTTCTTGTTGGAATTTAGAAAGAAGTGCGTCATAGTAAGTAGGTCTGAGGTGGTACTGTGCAGTTGCACATGCCAATGTCTCTACAGAGAAGCAGGAACATTGACACTTAAGTGAGATGCATCTTGTTCATAAACACCTTCATTTTGGTTCAGTCATGTTTTCTTGCCAAACAAGTTTCTACTAAACTTACTAAGAGCCTTTCAGTTTTTATAGTGTCCTGGGCTTTGGAATTGTGAACAGAGGAGGGATGTGGAGTGTAGTTGGAGAAATACTAGATTCTAATAATGTTGCAGGATGGTGTTGCCTCCCAGGATCACACAGGCAGTTAGCCTTAACCCTCAGCACGGGCCCCTCTTCAGAAACAGCACAGACCGTTCTTGTGGCCTGTGTCCATTGGGCTGGGTCATCAGGGTCCAGATTTGTGGTTTGCACAGGTCCTTCCTAGGGGAAAGCTGGTCTCTCTGTTGGTGGCATCTGGGCTCAGATATAAGATATCATCATCAGGTCTTGGAGGAATCTGAAGGGAGCCAGTGATACACAGTTCAAGGACGTCGCTGGTGGGTCCCTGCCAAGCTGTACTGTGCTGCATTTCCTGGCAGCCAAAGTCATCAGCCACCCCTTTATCCTTATGCTCTGTATCTTGTTGGCCAGGAGCAGATGAGGGGATCCTGAAAGTAGGGCTCTCAGTGCTGTCAGGCAGCTGTGGCTTCTTGTGTGGACTCCTCCGGAGCCAGAAGGGCCCAGTTCAAATCCCCCAGGTCACTTTGGAGAGGCTCTATGTCTGCTTCTCTAGAGTGGATCTGAGCCCACAGGGTTGGTCCAAGGAATGTGCAGGCAAGCCCCTCTAAGAGTCGGGCCCCCTGGGCTACAGCAGGGGTTCTCCAGGGTTGGGTGCTTCATACTCTGCTTCAAGACACCCAGCTAGTTGAGGATTCCTCACCAAAATGACTAAGTAGAAGACTTGAAGGTGATGTATAAGAGGGTGTAACTGAAAGTGTGTGTGTGTGTGTGTGTGTGTGTGTGTGTGTGTGTGTGTGTGTGTCTCTCTCTGGTGTGGTAGTGGAGTGTGTATGTGAGTACCTGGTAAAGTGTATGTGCATCTGTTGTGTATATATATATATGTGTTTCTGGTGAGGGTGTGTGCATCTGTCCAGTGGGGTGTGTGTTGTCTTCGTTCTGGGAGAGGACCACAGGTTGTATGAGCTTTTCCAAGGTGTTTGACCCAGAAAAAGTAGGAAAGTTCCAAGCTGCTGGCCTAGAAAGACACCTGGGTAGACAAGGGTGGCTCAAGATCTCCCTTGCGTATAAACTCTGGAAGCATAGGGTCCTGTCATCTTCTTATCTGCCAGTAACCTCTAGAGAAAACACCTTGAGTCTCCACTCCAAAGGAATGCAAGACTACAGGTGACAGTTGACTGTGCCATTAAAGCTCCTTTGCTATCATACCACTTCATAGCACCGAACTGTGATATGAGAGAAGGTCGTGTTCCCTTTTCTTCTCCTCCTCAAGTAACCGTCCGTTTGTGGAGAGTCATCTCACATTGTGTGTCCATCTCTCATTGAACAGGACTTCAACTTCTCAGAGTCACTAATGACAGTATGACACGTGTGTCCTACTATATGTCTTTGAGCTGTCACAACCACCCTGTTAGGCAGATGCTAATCATGTTCCATTGTACAATGCCAAATCCAAGGCTCCAAGAGTTTAAGTAGCTTGACTAAGGCTACCCAGCTGGCAGGTGATGGAAGCAGAGCATAACCGACGGCCAACCCTATAGCCTACACGTTAACCTTTGGCTCTGGAGCGGGATCTTCCCACTCCCAGCTATTTAGGGTCACCAACCTATGTTATGTGAAGATGTGGTGTGTCTGAAGAATGGCCCATGTACCTCCTTGCCTGGGGCCTACACTCCTTCTCTGCTGCTTGGGAACAGAGTAGAAGGGGTATGGAGGAAGAAGCATAGATCTGGGGCTGGAAACATCACAAGACTCAGTCATGTCTCCACTACCTACTGACTCTGTGTCTTTGGGCAACCCCCTGTTTACCTCTCACTTACCCATCATATAAAAGATACAGACAAGGTAACCCACAGAAAGTATCTTCCTTAGTGCTGTGCAAGTCTGTGCAGTGAGAAAATTTTCTTCTCACCCCATTCTGAATGTCAGGAATTAAAAAAAATACAGTACCATCTTGTGGACATGATTGTGAGGGAAAGAGGAGTGCACTGGGCCATCAGCTGCTACAGTGTTGCGTGTGCATGCAGGCAAAGTTTGGTTGCTGGGGAGATAAAAGAGGATTCTTGGTGATGACTAATATGTCTCTTTAAAAGTGCATCAGAGAGAGGTGCGTGGAGTGCACACATCACATCTGAGTGTTCTATTGTTCTGTTTGTTTTTCATTACTCTGAAATGATTACTGCAAAAATTCTTAAATTGGATGCTTTTCAGAGAGGAAGATTAAAGAACATAAGCACAGTCTCGCAGCTGTGTGAAAAAGAGTGGCATCTGTGTTTCTTCAGGCTGCTTTGGGCAGAAGGCGTGAGCAGCTTCATCCTGGGCTCTGCACAGCACATGAGGTGGCCTGGCCCCATCACAGAGGATGTCAGTGAGGCTCCGTCCCTGAGCCTGAATGGACCTGAGCTGGCACTTTGTAGCTTATCTGCTCCCAACTCAACACCATCCTCTTGCATTATTTAACTAAAGCCTCGTAAATGCCTTTTGGTGGAGGTTAAGCTCTGTAATGCCAAGGATGCTGAGGCATTCTGGAGAAACACAGACAGACACCTTAAGTGATTGCAAAGGAAGAAAAAAAACCTTGTCCTGGGATGCCCCATGAAATCCCAGGAAGCATTGCTTCAAAAACTGTTTGGAAAGTTGTTGCAATTTTATTTGCTATTTGATTACATACCAGTTCTACTTCAATGGTCCTGCATTTATTATCTGTTTGTTGTTGCTGTTAGAACTCTACCACTAGCCTGGTTTCTGTGTTGAAGGGGAGAGTATTTGTATTCCTGATGTTGGCAGCAGGGTTGTCCCAAACCCAGTTTCCAGAGTTACTGGGAAGGGGTATGAGAAGGAGTTTTGGACTGTTCTATAAATAGGCCAAAGTCTAGTTAGGCCAGGAGAGGAGAATGGCCCAGACAGTGAGGAGGAGGCACCCTTTGGAGAAGTCTTTGCCAGTTTGCATCTGCTTTTCTGGCAATTGTCCCACTTCCTGTATGCTCACTGTACAGAGAGAAGAAGACAGGTTGTCATCATTGCCAAAGGGCCCAGAATGGACACCCACCCGGGGGAGAATTCCCTTAATAGTGGCCCAGACCAATTCTGTTTTGGTCTCAGTTCCTTTTATTATAAATACAACACCTCATCTTAAAGTGGCCGAAACACAATAACTTATTATCTTACGTGATTAAGGAGTTTGGTTGTGGTTTGATTCTAGGAGCTCAGTCCTAGAATCAGTCCCACTCCTGTCTCATTGTATTTTCCTCTTACCTTCTGCTGTACACCCACACTTCACTCTGTGGTGGTAGTCACAGCTCTGCGTTTGCAGCTTATTGGCCAAGTATAACAAAAAACCCTTAGCCTTTCCCCAGACACAGCCTCCTGACTGGCCTGGCCTGGGTAAAACATCTTCCTATGGTGTGATTGGCTGGACCTCAATCTCATGTCACATCAAGGCACAGAACGTGGGATAAGACCACGTTCATAGGTGACACGTTCCTGGATGAATAGGACTGGTCAACAGAGACTGGGTTGTTCTGAATGTGGGATCCTAGAAGGACATCATATTTGTACCATGAGCATAAAAGATGGAAAAAGTGAAAAACTGAGTGAGCACATGAGGAGAACAGTGTGGAGATTTGCAGCAAGCTGCCCTGCTTGTGGGGGGCTTTCTGGTTCCAGGTCCAGCCCCTTTGGAGACTTGGAAGCACTTCCTGCTCTTACATCTCTAAGATGCTCTTAAATCTTACCTATAAGCCTCCATTTTCCCAAAGCCATTGAAATCAGTTTTTTGGTATTCTTTCTGGTATTGAGAGTTCCCAAATGAGAAGAGAAGAACCAGTGGCACCAACACCACTAGGCTGGTACACAGCTTCACTCTGGGAGCAGAGAGCCTGGCTCCAGTGTGGCTTCTAGTCCTCAGACAGATACATGATCAAATGGAGCAGAGCCTAGCCTGGCTTGAATTTTGTGCAGCAAGAGAAGCTGCAGTTCCTTAAAGGGCAGTTAGCAGCAGTAGGAGGCAGAGGCTTGTCTTTAATCACATTAGCAGATGTCATGCTAATGGCCATCCTGGCTGAATTATTGCCTCCCTGGCCTCATGGCTCACAAGAGAACTGCGTGATGGCCTAGTACCTCATCACTCAGCTCATGTCTCAGAGGCCAAGGGTGGCGCAGCCGTGCCCTATAGTAGGAGCTCTGCCTCTAGAAGCAAAAGCCCTGAAACCATCTTTTGAGGTAGCTGTTTCTCTGGTGTCTTCAGAGTTTAGTGTTCTGCCAGTTCTTATAGCAATTTTATTCTTATTAATTCCCTGTCCTCAAGAATGTTTGACCTGGGAAGGTATCCATGTAACCCAGCAGACAACCGCTCCTACAGCTTTGGGCTGGCCTGTCCTCTGCTCATCTGTCTGCCCCCATCCTCCTGCTTCAGGGATTGGCAGACCTCTTCCAAGGAATCCTTCTCTGGTGGGCTCTCCATTGCCTGCCTATTGCCTCTGCTCATGTATGGGCCTCCTAAGCTGCTTTCTGTTGTAACTGTCACTGCCTAACTTTTGTCTGTCTATCTGCCTCAGTGGCATGTGAACTACTTCAGAGTAGGCACAGAGCTGATACTAACAGCTAATCTTTAAGTATCTACATGCCAAGGAAAGTTACTGATTTTAAACACACTTCTAGAAAGCAGATGCCCTCATTTTACATCAAGACACGAAGAAACATGGAGAGGTTTAGTAAAGTACTTGTGTAACTAATAAAAGTATCAAATCTATTAAGAATATGAAATCAAGATCTGACTACAGGCAGCCTTAGCTCAAAGCTTGTGCTCCATGCTGTCAGTCCAGCTGTATCCATGTCCACTTGGCCAGCACAAGCCCTAGTCTGGGAATGTAATAGTTGCTCAGTAAACCTGGGTGAACTGGAGTAGGTCATATATATACATACATATATACATATATACACATGCAGTTTTGCTGGCTTAGCAGGACATGGTCAAAGGAGAGTTGACTTCTTCTGTTACTGTGATTGGGAATAGAGAAGTACATTCTCACCATGGACCTTTGCTCCCTTTCTCCAAGGCAAAGAGAAACATACGCTGTCATTGAAACTTGCTGCTAAATCAAACCTTTTTTGGTTCCAGAGCTGCAGGGTGTAAGAAGCATACCATCAATCATAGCAGTTCTATTTGGGACTGAAAATAGTTTGGAACATCAGCTCTTCCATGAAGGTTTTCTTTAAGCTTTTCTCACTTGAAAAATTTAGGCAAGCTCAGAGGTCAGTGTCATGGACATGAAGGGCCAGGGCTCAGGCCTCACGTGGGTACCTAGCATGGTCTCCTGGCAGAAGGCGACCCCTGCCAGGTGTAGTCCCTGATAAGCTGTCTTCCTCAGGCCTTGTCTGTGGTCACCTCTGCATCTCCCATTCACTCTTGAATATTACCTCTTTGTTCCTAAATGACAGAAATGCTCTTCTCACTGTGGGATATGGTCATACCTGCTCAAACATCTCTATATTTTTAACATCCATGCAATTATATTTGAAGAAACAGAAGAGGATCAGACATGCATTGTCGTTGTGGTGCTTTCCAGGAGGCCCACTTACTTGACAAATATCATTCAGTGTTTCTATTACCAGAATCAATGTTGAATAGAGGAAAGAGACCGCAAAAACTTGAAAAAACATACAGAAGAACATAAAAATCTATCAGCATTCAGAAATAACACCATTGATGGTTTGATTTGATCCCTAGTCTTATTTCTGAGATATAATTACACACATGGGATTGCAATCATACTTAACAGTGTACCATAAGTAGTCCCTAGGTTACATTATTCTGGATAAATAGGGGTCTAGCTTCTTTTCCCACTGTGCCTCCCCCTCCCCAGAAAGACTCAGTTGGTATTTATATCTCTAAAGAGAGATCCAGAATCCTCTCCCGTCTTCTCAGTGAAATCTCAAACTATGCATAAGTGCTACAAACAGATCAGCCAGTGTCTAGCAAGTGAATGTCTCCCAGTGAACATAGCAAAGGGGTGTAGCATGCATGACTCAAATACCCAGGCTGTAACATGTGACTGCAGGATGAAGTCATATCTCCTTTTAAATTCCCCAAACATGATCATCGGAGCCTCCAGCAGCTTGATTGCCAGTAATTAGCTCCCATCAAAAGAGCTCCAGCTATTCTGAGTTTCCCAGGAGCTGTTCATATGACCTCAGGGATATGCCCCTTGCAGTTCTCTCTGTGGCCCCTTCTGCTGGCGCCCAAGATGAACACAATCTTTGTCAGGATGCCAGGTTTCTGGGCATAGCCACTTACTGGTAGTCACTGTCACTCTGACTTGGAAGAGGGTGGGAGTTGAGGTGCTTTCTCCACTTTGCTCTTTAAGCCCCAAAATGGCAGCTGGGCCTGTGCCTCGTGTTTCCCCAGCACTGCCATGACCAGACTAGAGTGTTTTCCTCTGATGTTTTTGTGTCATCTTATTTTTTAATTTAGAAACATCTCATTGACAAAATTGTACATATTCAAAGGTGTGAAATGATTTCATAGGTGCATGAACTGTAGAATCACCTCCACAATCAAGTTAATATACCTACCACCACCCACAGATAGCGTTTTGTGGGTTTGGGAATGAAGACATTTAGAACCCGTTGTCTTATGAACTTCAAGGTGACAGTACAGTATTATTAACTTTCCGTGTACATTAGGTCTCCAAAGTTCACCTTTTAATTGAAAGTTAGTACTCCTTGACCAACAGCCCTTGTCTCACCACATCCCCACCACAGCATTCACCTTGCTGTGCTCTGCTTCTGTGGGTTGGACATTTTTAGGTTCTGTCCATAAGATTATGTGGTATGTGCCTTTCTGTATCTGGCTTGTTTTACTTAACACAGCATCCTCCAGGTGTACACATGTTGCCACAGATGGCACAGTGCCCTTATGGCTGAGCAATGAGTAAAATTCATATATATAAAATCATCCACCACACGTTATGCTTTTTATAGTCTTCTTTTTGTTCCAGATCAAACATTCCTGCTCAGCTAATTCTCCCTTACTCACAGACCTAACAGCAAAAAGAACCTCATTCCTTTTCCGCAGCTCTTAATCACCATCTGAAATTAAGTGTCCCCAGTTGCGATTACTTGCATCAGGTAGGAATCATTCCAGGGCTAACACATAAGCTCCAGGAGGCAGGTCTTTGAGTATCACTGGCTGTGCCATTTTGAGGAGCATCCAGGTGGTATTGAATGTATAGGAAGAGTAGAGCTTAGGCTGGGTCGGTGGGCAGAGCTGGGTACTACAGTTCTATCTGCAGAAGAATGTCTGTGTGTCAGCCTTGTGGATCATTGCTGTTTTAGTAGAGCAGACACTATGCAGAATCTCTGTCACTTCTAAACCTCCATTCTTTTTCCTGTGTGGTTGTGCTGGCAATTCTTAGTAAATAACACATTTCCTCCTTTGCTTGTCTGCCTCATTTACATAACCCAGTGAACTGAAAAGTCATTTTTCTTTGCCTAAGTTGTTCATCTTACTCTGGGCATTGGCTGCAGTAATATCATTCTATCAGCATGGTCATACAGTAATTTGGGCATTTTGTTCTAGTGCTGAGGACACTTATAGTTAATAACACATGAAGCCATTTCATTAAAAGGAAAGTTTTGCTAAGATACATTAACATAGGCTGCGAACCATAACACAAGTCATTTCACTCTTTGGCTATTAAGGAAGCAAATGAATTAGGAACCTAAAGCCATTAAAAAAGATTCTTTGTTATCCAGTGTTATCAGACTGTCTTTGCTTCTAACAGGCCTCATAATGGTGTAGGTATTCCGAAGAGTTCATAGGGCCTGTTCTTCTCTGAGATGGAGAAGATGCAGCTTGGCTTTGGGTATAGTATCAACTGAAGGCCCCATCTGGGTCTCTTCTTGCTCCCCAGGTCATGGTGGGCATGTTGCTTAGTTACTCCATGATGATGTTTAAGGCATGTAAAACTGCTGGCCTTGGAGACATTTTTATGTAAAATTCCTGGCATATAAAAAATACTTCTAAATTATACCTCATCATCTGTGAGTCCAAGAAAGTGACAGTTAATACTGACTTTGACTCTTGACTCTTACAACATCACATGAAGCATTTTGTTCTGAGGGGTAGGACTTCAGATCATGCAGAAGTTCCATGAGCCTGGAAATGGAACAGGAGGTATTTGATATACGCTCAGTAAGCTGAGGCAGCCTGACATTTTGGTCCATTTCACACTAGTGGTGCGGAATGAGTATTTTGCATACTTCTGGCATTTGCATCATAGGGTTTCTCTGTGGGGTCTGATTTTTGTAGAGGTTTACAGCATCCTCCAGTATCTCCCACGATCTCCAATAGCCTCCTAAATAGCACTCTGGTCCAGGACCCCCATAGGTTGTGTGAAGGATAATGTCCTTCTTCCTGCTTCCTGCTTCCACCCAGCCCAGAGGAGCACCTGGCTTGCTGTGAGTCAGACATACAAGTAGCACTTCTGGGTTTTGCCCTAGTGCTTGAAATCCTGTCCAAGAAGCTCCTGTTACTGAACTCTGCTGTTTTTATTGAGTTTTCTGGTAGCAAAAGAGATGCTTAGCTGTCCAAGTAACAGACTGTGCTTTCTGTTTGTGTTTCTTCACCTGCCTAGCATTTGACAATTAATTAGGCCTGGTAATTACCTGCTTTAATTTCATGATTGCACATCCTATAATTACCCCTAATTCTGTAATAGGTAAGTTCATGTACACAAAGGCAGCGGATGATGAAGGTGACAGGAGCTGCCATATGAACAACTGTCACTGCTTACTGCCTTCTAGGCAAAGGCAAGGGCTATCACCTCATCCCATTCTACAGATGGACATGAGTCTCTGGTGGGGAGGTACCTCATAACCAGAATGGGGAGAACTCAGTGCAGAGCCAGGCCTTTCCTCTGCATTAGCCATCAGCCATACCCTTTCACTGTGAGTTTCGCTGTGATCCATGTGCTTTGGCTAAAGGAGCCTGTGTTATGGTTAGCAGGCCTTATACCAGATCTGGGACTCCCACCCACTTAAAATAAGCTTTTAAACCTTCATTCTCTCTCTTCTTATCTCTCTCGTCTCTCTCTTTATTCCCCCCACCCCGTGTGTGTGTGGGGGGATAGAGAGACAGAGAAAAGCTGTAAAATATCCAAAATTTGGCAGTTAGATGTGTTAATACATATGCAGAATATATACAGAATGTTGTCCTGTGCATACGCAGTGCGTTCTCCCCCAGCCCTGGGACATAGCTGTCAGTCCCACCCTCATTTTCCAATTTTTTTCTTTTTGGTACCAGGAATTGAACTCAGGACCTTGTGCTTGTCAGGCAGGCACTTAGGCCACTGAGCTATATCCCTGACTCGCTTTCCAAATAGAGAAAGACTTAAAGAAGTGAATTAACTTGCCTACAATTAATTGGCTAGTGAGAGAGGGAGCTGTAATTTGAATCCAGGTCTGCTCTGGCCTCCTTTTTAAGGCTGATGTCCAACTTCACATCAGGTCTGTGTGGACATTCAATCACAGAGCCTTTGACACCATTCTGGCCGTGTGTATAGTCTAGATTAGACATCCTAGTTCCAAAAGCTAGGTGAGAACTCACTCTCCTGAGGATAGGGAAGGTGTGGATTTGTTTTGTATTGTCAGGGAAAAGGTGAGCCCTCAGTGGGAGCTCTACAAATGTTTTTTTTTTTCAGTATATGTTTGTAATACATTGTGTTTGCATTCGGCTTGGGAGCTTGATATATATATCGTATCTTGATTATTTTTACTCCCTCTGCTCCTGCCCCACCTTCTCCTCTTCCTCCTTCCCTATATCCCTTTCCCATCTCTACAGTCTACCTCACTGTTTCTTAACATGGCTCTTTATTTTGCTCTTTAAGTTGTTTATATTTTGAGTCTCTCATGTCAGAGAGGCCACATAAAATTTAACCTTTAGCGACTGACTTATTTCCCTCAGCATTGTATTCTCAAGATCCATCCATTTTCCTACAAAGCACTCAACTATATCCACCTGTGTGGCTGAGAAGTACTACTGTAGGTAAGTGTCATCCTTTCATCTGTTGATAGGCTATAGCCCACTTCCATGACTTAGCTATTATGAGTCATGCTGCTGTAGCCTTGAGATAGTAGGACGACTTTACTCTTCTGGGAAGTTACCAAGGAGAGGTGTATCTGGGTCACAGGGTATTTCTATTTAGTTTTTTTAGAATTTTCCATGTGATTTCCGAAGTGGTTGTATTAGTTTACATTCCCACCAGCAATGTGTAATGGTTCATTTTTCCCCATCCTCACCAGCATTTCTTGTTCAATGAGTCCTTGATAGTGGTCATTCTTACTATAGTAAGGAGGAATCTCAGTGTTGTTGGATTTGAATTTCTCTAATGGCTGAAGATGCTGAACATTTTGCATGTATTTATTGGCCATTTGTATTTTTTCTGCTGTGAAGTTTCTGTTCATTTCAGTGATCAATTTTTTAAGTTCAGTCTTATTTTTGGCATCTAATTTTTTGAGTTCTTTATATATTTTAAATATTAGTTCTCTGAGGAGTAGCTAGCAAAATTTTTCCCCATTCTGTAGGTTGTCTCCTTACTCTGTTGGTTGTTTCCTTTGCTGTGCAGAAGCTTTTTGATTTTATATAATCCCATTTGTTGATTCTTAGTATTTTTTCTTGTACTATTGGGGTTCTGTTTAGGAAGTTGTCTTGGTTACTTTTCTCTCGTTACTGAGACAAAATACCCAACGCCAGAAGTGAAGGAAGGAAAGGTTTATTTAGCTTACAGTTTGTGGAGGTTTCAATCCATACTTCGCTGGTTCTGAGGCAGAGTGGAACATGGCAGAGGGCAAAATGTTCATGGCAGCAGCACGCAGCAAAAACTTCCAGAGCAAAAAGGAAGAATAGCTGCGAGCAGCCTCCTTTCTTCCCTTACATTGTAAACAGCCTACCCCCACAGGGGGCGTGTACCTCCCACATAACCTCCATGCCCCCCACTTCCACAGGGTCAGGATGTATACAAAGTAAGCACCCTGGCTTCCTGCTGAATCACTCAGCCAAACCTCTGGACTCCCCAAGTTGACACAATGTATCAACCATAACAGAAGTCTTGACCTTGCCTGTCTGAGAGTTTTGCCAAGTTTTTCTTCTGTTGTTTCTGTTTTTATGTATAGATCTTTGATCCATTTTAATCTGAATTTAGTACAGAATAAGATATGGGTCAAGATTCATTCTTTCACATATAGATAACCAGTTTTTACAGCACCATTTGTTAAAGAGGGTATATTTTTACAGAGTATATTATTGACCCTTTTATCAAAATTAAGCTGGCTTCAGGTATTTGGAGTTGTTTCTGCATCCTTTATTCTATTCCATTGGTCAAAGTGCCTGTTATTGTGTCAGTATAATTCTGTATTTATTACTGTGACTGTTCTATAACTTGAAGTCTAAGATTCCAATTCCTTCTGCCTTGCTTTTGTTGCCTAGGATTGCTTTAGCTGTTCTGGTGTCTTCTGTTTCCATATACAGTAAAGGTTAGAATTACTTTTCTTAGTTCTGTGATAAAAGCTGATGATATTTTGATGAGTGTTACATTGAATGTATATATCATTTTTGGTAATATGGCCATTTGACAATGTTAGTTCTTCCCACCCAAGAACAGAGACTGTCTTTCTAATGCATCTTTAATGTATGTTTTTAGAGCACTTTGGTTTTCATTTACAGAGGTCTTTTATTTCCTTGGTTAGGTTAGTTCTGAGGTATTTAATTTTTCTCAAGGCTATTGTGAATTGGATTGTTTTCCACTTTCTTTCTCAGAGGGTTCATTCTTGGTGGATTTTTGTGTAATTGCTTTGTATCCTACTACTTTGTTGAATTTATTTATTAGTTCTAAGAGTCTTTTGGTAGAGTTTTTTAGATCCTATATGAAAAGGACCATGTCATTTCCAAATAAGGATACTGTAACTTTTTTCCTTTCTACTCCTACCCCTTTTAGTTCCCTTCTGCCTAATTATTATGCCAAAGTTTTGAATATTATGTTGAACAAAATGGTGAGAGTGGACTCTCCTATCTTGTTCCTGAGTTTAGAGGAATAGTTTCAGTTTTTCCCCATTTAGTACAATGTTGGCAATGGGTTTATCCTAAATAGATTTTTATCATTTTATTTTATTTTATTTTATTTTATTTTATTTTTACGGTACTGGGGATCGAACTCAGGACCCTGAGCTTGCTAGGCAAGTGCTTATTCCACTGAGCTATATCCCCAGCCCAATTTTTATCATTTTAAAGTAAGATCTTTCTATGTCAATTTTTTCAAGGTTTTTTAAAAAATCATTAATGGTTGGATTTTATCAAAGGCTTTTTCTGCATCTGTTGAGATAATCAAGTGACTTTTAAAAATCTCTCTTTATATGACATATTTATTGATTTATGTATATTGAAACATTCTTGTATCTCTGGAATGAAACCAAACTGGTTATGATGTATGATCTTTTTTAACATTTTGTTGTATCTGTTTGCAAATATATTGTTTAGGATTTTTACATCTATGTTCATTAAAGAAATTGGTCGATACTTTTCTCCTTCCTTCTTTGTTCCCTTCCTTCCCCTCCTTCTCCCTCTCCTACCTTCTCCCTTCCTCCTTTGTCCTCTCCCTCTTCTTCCCTCCCTTCCTTCCTTCTTTCCTTCCTTCCTTCCTTCCATTGCTGCATCCATCCATCGTTGTTAAGTACTTGTCTAGTTTTGATATGAAAGTAATGCTAGCTTCAAGGAAGGAGTTTGACAGTGTTCTACCTCTCAGTTTTGTGGAAGAGTTTGAGAAATACTGGCATTAGTCCTTCCCTGTTGTCTACATAAAATCAGCATTGGGTCCTGGGCTTTTATTAGTTGGTAAAATTTTTTTTTTAATTACAGCCTTGCCTGTTATTGTACTGTTTAAGGTTTTATATGTAATCTGCTTGGTTTAGTTTGGGTAATCTATATTCATTAGGAATATAACCATTTTTTTCTAGATTTCCCCATTTATTAGAATATAGGTTTTCAAAGTAGTTACTTATAATCCTTTGCATTTTGGCAGTGTTTATTGCAACTTCACTTTTTTTGTTTCTGATTGCATTAATGTGGGTCTTTTCTTTCCTTCTTTTGGTAATTTTCCTTAAGAGTTTTGTCTATTTTGTTTGTCCTTTAAAAGAACCAACTCTCTGAGTCATTGTTTCTTTGCATTTTTCTTTAGTTTAAATTACTTTCCTCTGTGACCTTTATAATTTCCTTGCATGTACTAGTTTTGGATTTGGATTGTTCTTGTTTTTCTAGGGCCTTGAGGTGCCCTATGTGGGATCACTCTGTTTTTCTAATGTGGGCATTTGTAGCTACAAACTTACCTCTTAGCACTACTTTCATTGTGTCCTATAGGTTCTAGTATGTTGTACTGGCATTTTCATTTGATTCTAGGAATGTTTTAATTTCTCCCTTGATTTCTTCTATGACCCATTGATTATTTAAAAATATATTATTTAATTTGTCCTTGCATAATTTCTATGATTTCTTTTGCAGCTGTCTAGTTTATGGTATGATTTGATAATATGCATGAATTTATTTCAGTGCCTTTGCATTTATTTAATCAAGCTTTATTCCCTAGCATGTGATCTATTCCAGAGAAAGTTTTGTGTGTTGCTGAGAAAAATGTAAATTCTGTTTTTGTTGGGTGAAACATTCTGTAGATCTCTGTTAAGTCCATTTATTTGAAAGTGTTCAACTGTGATAGTTCTTTGCTTATTTTTGTGTAGTTGATCGGTTTGTGGCAATGGGATACTGAAGTTCCCCACTATGATAGTGTTGATGTTTATCTGACCTTTTATATCCAGTAATATTGCCAGTACTCAGAAAATATATATTTACAATTGTTAATCTCCTTCTGTTGAATTGTTTCTTCTCTTCCTGTTGAATGTAGTGACTTTCTTTATCGCTTCTAATACTTTTTGGCTTGAAATCTACTTTGTCTGAAAATACGATAGCTATTCCTGCTTGGTTTTGGGTTTACATTTGTCTTAGTTACTTTTCTCATTGCTGAGAAAAAACACCCAGCACCCAAAGTTAAAGGGGCAAAGGTTTATTTAGCTCACAGCTGTAGAGGCTTCAGTCCTTAATCAGCTGGTTCAAAGGCAAGGTGGAAGTTGGCAGACAAGTGTAGCAGAGGAGAAACAGTTCATAGTGGACAGAAGGTAGTGAAGCAAGCAAGAGATGACCACAGCTCTTTCTACCCCTTATATCTTATCCATGATTTAGGGCAGCTAGCATGCACATCCCTACTCCTAGTACCCTTGGGCCTATCATTGACCCATGAGTCAGTCCCAGCACTGCATACTCTAGATCCAGCCACCTCTGGAAAAGGCCCGCCTGTGACTTCATAAGGCTTAAGTGGGGGACATCAAGATACAAACCATAGTACTGTTGCATGGAATTTTCTTTTCATCCTTTGATTTTTCAATCTATGAGCTTCCCTCTGGATCACAAATGTCTCTTGTATACAACATTCAATTATGTTTTGTTTTTTGAACCATTCTGCCAATCTGTGTGTTTTCATTGGGAAGTTGAGACAATTTAAATTGAGTGTTATTCCTGAAAGGTACTGATTTCTATTATTGAATTATTTTTCTTCTGTAGGTTCCTTTATTTTTCCCTTTTGCTTAACTGCTTACTTGCTTGACATATTCATTCATTAGGCTCCTTGGTGTTGTTTACCTTATTATCTCTGTCTAGGATATCCTGAGTACTACAGAGAGTAGTAGTTTGGTGGATATGAATTTCTTAAGGTGTCCTCATGGAAAGTCCATTAATCTAGGTTGAAAGTTGTTTTCTTTTAGGCCTTGAAAACCTTTACGCAGCACTATGAAAGGCTGTCCTGGCCTTTAAGATTTGTGTTGAAAAATCTGCTTTAATTCTATTAGGTTTACTTTTATAAGTTATTTGGTTCCTTTCTCTAGCAGCTTTTAAAATTCTACCCTTGTGTTAGACTTTTGGGATTTTAACTATAATGTGCCACGGAGAGGTTCTTCTTTGATTGTGGCTATTTGAGGTTCTATATGCCTCATTTAGTGTATGTTGAATTCTTTCCACATATTTGGAAACGTTCCTGCTATGATTTCTATAGAGGTTTTATACCTTTTGTGCTCCTATAATTTTCTTTAAATCCTTTTATCCTTAGGTGTGTTCTTTTTGAGTTATCTAGCAGCTGTTTGACCTCTTTTTCATGATCTCTTGCTGTTCTTAAAGTATGTGTGAGTATATAGTCACCTGCTTCAACCCTATCTTCTAGTTGTGACACTCTCTCTTCACACTGGTCACTTATGTTGCCCATACCTTCAATAGGATTTATATCCTGTATTTCTGTTTGATGCTTAAACTGGTCATTCATATCTTATATTGTCTTGGTTAGTTCATTCTGCCTTTTATTTGGGTCTTAGGCTTTCTGATCCTTTTATCAATCAAGTCTGTTATCTGTTTAGTTATAGCATCTCACTGAATGTCTCACTGATTTGTTTATTTGTTTTATTCCTTCATACATTTCAGCTGTTTGGTGTTTTACTTCTTCCTCATTAATGACCTTTGGGTCAGCTTTGGGGTAGTTAGGAACTTTTAGAGGCATTTTTTTTGTCTTGTTTTCTCATGTTGTGTGTGTGTGTGTGTGTGTGTGTGTGTGTGTGTGTGTGTACTGCAGGTTTAGGATCAATTAGAATGGGAAGATTCCATTGCTAGTTTGGTGCTCTCTTTAGATAGTATCTGCTTCCCAGTAATGTAGCCTTGGCTTTGACTGTGTCCTGGTATGTACATGGTGTTTCAACTTACTCAGTTTAGTAGGGTCAGGCCTGCTAACAGCACTGCAAGGAGAAAATTCCTACTGGTTATATCAACATCAACAGAGCCAACCATTATCAATCATGTACATTAAAACTTGCTTTTTAATGTTCAACATCATTAGTCATTCAAAAAATGCAAATTAAAACACTAAGATTCCATCTCATCCCAGAAAGAATGGCCATCGTCAAGAAATCAACCAATACCAGATGCTGGAGGGGTTGTGCGGAAAAGGAACCCTTCTCCACTGTTGGTGGGAATGTAGACTGGTACAACCACTGTGGATATCAGTCTGGTGATTCCTTAGTAAACTAGGATTAGAGGTTCCACTCAGCCCAGCTATTCCCCTTCTGGGTATTTTTCCAGAAGAACTGAAAACATCGTACCACAACGATATATGTGCATCCATGTTTTTAGCAGTGCAATTTGGTTTTTTTAATTTTTTAATTTTAAAAATTAAAAAAAACTAACAAAACAACAATGAAGACAAAATCAAAACAACACAGAAGCAACAAAAGTGATACATGATCTCAAAACAAAGTGATAGAAATTAACAATGGTTGCTACATTACATACCTTTATCTTCAATGAAGTTACTTAGTCCACCAGACATAAGAATGTAAAATTGATCAAACAATCAAAAACAGTAACAAGTAATAAAAAAGAAAAACATAGGAAATGATGCAGAGCTTCACCACACAAGATAGCAGGAGTTCAACAATGGTTCTTATACTGCATATTGTTGTTTTCAGATCAGTCATTCTGATTACCAAATTCAATTTGTAATAGCTAAATCTTGGAAACAACCCAAATGCCCATCAACTGAGAAATAGATAAAAAAGATGTGGTATTTTTATATAATGGAGTATTACTCAGCTATAAAGAGAGATGAAAAGAGGCTTTTATAGGTAAATGGATGCAATTAGAGACTATACTCTTAAGTGAAATAAATCAGACTCACATGTGTAAACATCATATTGCTTCCCTACTATAAGAACCTGAAAGAGTAAATAATCTGAAAAGTATAATAGATATTATGAAAGAGAAAGAAACTGCTGAAAAGGAAAGAATGACTGGGGTGAGAGAAAAGAGAAAGAAAGGAAGGGGAAAATATGTATGTGTGTGTACACACACACACACAAACACACACACACACACATATACACACAAAATAGCTAAGTTAATTATACTACTAAGTTCTACTGGTTTATTGAAAGGAACAGTTAATGTTTAATGGTTTGGTCAGTCTTATATGCCTAGATCTGGTTATCTGAGTAACCACTTTGAAGATAACAATATGTAATATAACAACTGTTGTTAATGTCCTATCATCTTGTTTTGAAATTCTGTATCATTTTTGTTTTTATGTTGTTTTCTTTAAGTCTTTATATTTGTAAATTTGTTTTTGTTCTCTCTTTAAAATAAAAAAACTTGCTTTTTAATCATTTTACCCTTTCTTCAATGATCTATAAAGACTATGATACACCACTACTGACAGGTAGACTGAGGTGTAGTGGGCGGGGGAAGAAAAGGGAAGAGAAAAATGAAAGAGGTAGGTCAGAAAGAAGAGCTAACAACAAATGAAAGAAAGAGATGAGGTCAGACTTTGTTGATAATCTTTTGTAACTGGCAGAGAAGAGGTTTGAGAGAATTATTTGTGGGAGCAGGAGACGGCACTTGGAAGGTGGGGAGTGTAACAGGAGATTGAAGGAAGATATGAGAAGGTTGCAACCCATTAACATGCTCATAGTTAGCTAGTATTGAATTCTCCATACACACTTTTGATGAGGAGTGCCCTGGATTACTTGTGAAAGGTACTATTTAAAGTATTGGTTAGTTCTTACTCTCTTTTTCCCCATGTACAGACACTTCCCATATATATGTTAGATGAAAGGAGGAAAGGAAAAAAGATAAAAGAATAAGAGATAAAAAAAAAAACCCAGCAACCACCACCAAAAAAGAAAAAGTTACTCGAACACAAAATTAAATCACACTTATAGCCCTATTCGTACTGCAGTTTGAATTCAACCAATGAGCTCTTCCCCTTGTGTTCACAAATGGAAAACTTTGACTCGTGTGGTGGGTCTGGACGGATTTCTGGATCTGTCTGTTTTCTGCACCTCTGCTTTCTCCAAAGCCTCTCTGTGTCTGCAATCTGCTTTTTCTTCTCACCCTTCTCAGTCCATAGCCCACTCCTACAAGTCACTGGCCCCCTCCTAAGATTTGTCCAGTTGCCTGCCTGTGAGTGAAGGGTCTTGGGGCAGTAGGTAGACTGCTGTGCCTACCTCCCTGCTGTCTTCTCCTATCTTCGGTTTCACGTCTGTGTGCCTGGCTGACTGGAGGTCTTTGCCTTTGTCTTGTGATGGGACTCCTTCAGTTAAGTGGGAAGCAGCAGGGAGCAGTGTGGCAAGGACAGCAGCAAGCCTTTCACTGATTTCTGCAGGGGCCCGCTCCTTTCCTCTCCCCTCCCTGTGCTGAAAGCCCTGCAGCTGCTTCCATGTTCTTTCCACATAGTTCTGGGTAAGCGCCCAGGAGCACACCCTCAGGCTAGGCCGCTGTTCTCTGGCTCTTTGCCCATGGTGGCTAGGTCCCTACTCTCCACTGTGTCACTATCTGGCCTTTGAACTCCATGGTGTCTTAGGGCTCAGAACAGGTACTGAACATTAGTGTGGTGGGCAATGGACAGGATATTCCATAGGTACAGCCCTCCATTGTTTAGGGGAACATGAGCGACTGCCTCTTTCAAGGTCATTTCAGTTACCTTTCACTATCCATAGCCACTGCCTGCTCTCCCACTGTCTAAGCTTTGGCTTTCGGAGCACTCAGATCCAGTCCCTAAACTGGACCTTGCCTTTGAATTCAGTTTTCTCATGGGCCCACAGGTTGTATCTCAATCTCTACTCACTGGCTTTTAGTTTCTCTGGTGCTCTGCAAATACCTCATTTTCTGGGTTCCTTTTATCCTGTGGGGAGAGTGGGAAGGTTAGGAGTTGATCCCTCAGCCTGGCTGCCCCTGGGTGCTGGCTTCCTCCCTCAGGGTATCAAATCCTCCCTCCACCTGGAATGGCGTGTTTGCTGAGCTGGAGGTGTAAGAGACGCCATTATCCAGGGCAGCCCCGCTTCTCTTTCTGGAACTGGCTGTAATCGGGTCAAGTTTTCCTTGTTTGCCTTCCTCTGTCTGGCTCTTTGTGGCTTCCAGGCTTCTTGATACTTAAATTTCCCATCGCATGTCATCATGTTATGTCTGCCATGATGGAATCTCCTCCACAAAAGTTCTTAATCTTCTCAGAGAAAGCATTTCTCTGAGGTCTTATTTATTTAAAGTTTGGTCTTGATTCTATACACTAGTTGACTGAGGTTTTCCCCCACCCTTTAACTTCTTTCTGCTTTCTCACATTATTACATGGCATTGCTGGGGCAATCCTTCCCAGCGTGGAAGAAATATGGTTCAAAATCTGAACTTCCTCTTTTAAACTAGAGAACAGAGGATTTGCTCTGACTCCTGATTGCAGATATTACCCTCTAATTTTATTTTATTTTATTTTTTTGCTGAGTCAAGAAGATTAGACTTGAAGTGGCTTTTTATTGCTTGTTTTAAAAGGGAGCTTGGTTGTGTCAGAAGAGGTTGACTCTTTATCTCCCCAAGGAATTATTATCTTTATGGCTCAAGCTGAGGGAACTAGGGACAATCAAACTTAATTGGGAAAGCAGAAACCCTTTAAATAAAATAAATAAATAAACGTCATTTTGAGCATAAGCTTTTTCAGTTCTTCAGTGAAATAAGCCCATTATTTGTTAAGTATAATTCAAGGACAACTTAATTTGCGATGTAAGTTTCCCAATTTTGGATGCTAAAAGCATTGTTGTTGAGGATGGACTGTTAGATAATTCTGGGCAGTTTTCATAGTGCTAGATTAAACTGGAAGGGAGAGGTATAAATGCGAAGATGAGATTGGAGGCTCTGGTACCAAGGAGACATCCTGAGGCCATGTGAACTGCTCACAAAAGGGACACTTGAGCCTCAAGGAACCCAGCAGAGGCTTTTGTTTCCCCGATGGTTTCATTGCTGACTTGGGGTTCCCAGGCCTTTGTGAGCTCCAGTCACTACAACAGTCTGCTGGGGTAGGAAGCACTGGCCATTGGTTGGCAGGCAGCTCTGAGTTCAAATCCTTTATCTTCCCACCTGTCCAGGCAAATGACATGGACAGTCATGTCTTCATTAGAAAAGGGGGCTGCTGCTCACATCTGCCTTGCAGGTTTCCATGAGGATAAAAGGAGACACATGTGGAGTACCTGGTATAATGTTCCATGCAGAGCAGGTCCCTTATGAGTGGCAGCTGTTAGCACTGAAGGTATTTATGTTGTATTGGAGTTTAGAAATGACATTATTTTGCTGATCTTGATCTGGTAATGGATCCTTTTCTTTGCTTATTTAATAGTACTTCAAGAAGGTCTTGGGCTACTGATGCTGGCAAAAGTAGGCAGGATGGAACCACCTAGAGCCCACTCTGCCCTTACATTCTGGCACTCTCAGTTGTCACCACCCTATGTCCCCTGGCCTGGCTGGGTGACTCTCAGGTGGCTGAGCTTGGAAGAAAGAGACCCAAGAATGCTTTTGCTGTTGCTTTTTCTCTTGAAAATTAAGTTTCCCGGCTGGGGCGTGAGCTGCGTCCCGGCTCGGAGCCCGCGAAGACGCCGAGGAGGAAGCCGCCGCCGTGGCCGCGGCCGCAGGGCTCCGGGCGCGACGAGCCATGAGCGGCGCCCCCGCCGTCCCCGGCCGCCGCTGAGCCGCGCCCCGCACCTTCTCCGGCCGGCGCCCTCGCGGCAAGGTTTTGCGCTTGTTCCAGTGCACCATGGACTTCAGCTTCTGACACTTTGGAACCAAAGGAGCTTCTCTTCCTTTAAGTTGTCTCCGGCGACTCCCGACAGAGAGCGGCTCTCTGGCGGCGGCAACGCCCAGCGGTCTCACGTTTCGTGTGCATCGGGCGAGCCGCGCAGAAAGCCCCAAAGGATAGACTGGCACCTTGGAATCTTCAAGCCTTCAGGTACTCCAATAACTGGTGAGATATCGGCGCTCGCGACCAGATCACCGAGTGGGGGAGGAGAT
>PVLD010019546.1:0-36132 GCA_004027595.1 Dinomys branickii
GTTTTGAGACTGCGTTTTGTTCCTCTGTTTTCCCATTTTTGGGTATCAGATTCAAAATGTGGAGCTATAAATTCCACAGACAGTTCAGCAGGCAAAGGTCTGCTGCAGAGACTGCTCCAATGGTTACTTCTCTTTGGGAGAATGTCCCTTAAGCTGTCTGCTGAGATTTCCACTTCTACTCCCTACCCCAAGACCTGGCTGGGGCGAATAACAGCTCACCACCCCAGGATTCTTGCAGACAGGCCACTCAGGTGTTCCTCCCTGGGTGGAGCTCCTTCCCCCCTCACAAAACCCGTTGGGGCGCCTAAGTATGTCTTCCCACCCGGGAGATCCCACAGTCCTTGAAGCTGCTTTGATGTCTCTCGCTGGGCTGAGCTTCTTCCCGATTCAGGAAAAACCGGTTGGAGCACGCACTTAACTCACCCTGTGATCGTGCAGACAGGAGTGCCATTCAGATGTTTTTCCCTGGATGGAGATTTTCTCCGACTCAGAAATCCCGCCGGCCGCTCGCTGTTGCTCCAGTTCGCACAGCGCTGGCTGCGGGGGTGGGGTTCTGAGCGGGATCCCGGAGCACTGCCCGGTTTGGCGCAGTTTGTCCCAGTAGCACGTTCTCTGTAGGGTTCAGGAGCTGAAGCCGTTCTTCCCTCCGCACTCGCTGTCTCGGCTGGTCGTCTTCTTCCCGGAAGTCTTCATTTCTGTCTTCATATTGCTATATTTCATTGTTTGGGTGGTAATCCTCTGGGAGGTTCTCTCTCTGCTGCCTACCCGGTCGCCATCTTCCCGGAAGTCCGGATCTCATCTTATTAAAAAGTTTTTACATATCAAAAGAAATCACCAACAAGGTGAAAAGAAAACCTATAAATTGAGGAAAAAATTTAGAAAACTGTCCCTCAGACAAAAGGACTCCTGTCTAGAATATATAAAGATATTTTAAAAATCAGGCCCCCTAAATTCAAAGACCCAATACAGAAATGGGCATATCAGATGAATACACACTTCTCAGACTAAGAAATACAAATGGCAAATAAATACATGAAAAAATGTTCAACATCATTGGTCATTTGAGAAATGTAAATTAAAACAACACTGAGATTCCATGTCGGCCCAGAAAGAATCACTATCATCAAGAAATCAACCAATAACAAATCCTAGAGAGGCTGTGCAGAAAAAGGAACTCTTCTCCACTGCTTCTAGGAGTGTAGACTGGTGCAACCATGGTGGACATTAGTCTGGAGATTCTTCAGTAAATTAGGATTAGAGGTCCTATTCAACCCAGTTATCCCTCTCCTGGGTATTTTTTCCAGAACTGAAGACATTATACCATAGTGATATATGTGCGCCCATGTTTATAGCAGCACAATCTGTAATAGCTAAATCTTGGAAACAACCTGAATGTCCATCAACTGAGGAATGGATGAAAAAGTTGTGGTACTTTTACACAATAGAGTGTTAGTCAGCTGTAAAGAAAGATAAACTTGAGGCTTTTATAGGTAAATGGATACAACTAAAGACCATACTCATAAGTGAAATAAATGACTCACATGTGTAAACATTGTACTGCCTCATTACTATAAGAACCTGAAAGAGCAAATAAATCTAAAGGGTACAACAGATATTTTGAAAGACAAAGAAACTGCTCAAATAGGAGGAAGCTACCAGTATGAAGAATGAGAGAGGAAAAAGAAAGGAAGAGAAAAAAATATATATACACACACACACAAGATAGCTAAGATAATTATACTACTAATTTCCATTGGCTTATTGAAAGGAACAGTTAATGTGTAATTGTTTGATCAATCTTACATGCCTATATCTGGTTATCTGAGCAATCACTTTGAAGATAACGTTATGGAATACAACAACCATTGTGTAATATAACAACCATTAATATCCTGTCACCTTGTTTTGAAATTCTTTATCATATTTATTGTTTTTATGCTGCTTTGTTTATGTATTTGGCTTTTGTTATTTTGGGTTTTTTTTTTTTCTTTCCTCTTTAAAATGAAAAGCACAATTCATATGTATATACAAGGATAGCTGGGATAGGTGCACTGCTGATGTCTCTGATTTATTAACAGGAATAGTTAATGCTTAAAATTTTCTTTTTTCTTGACCAGTTTTTCATTCTTGTATCTGGTAATCAGAACAACTGATTTGAATACAACAATATACAATATAGGAACAATTGTTAAATTCCTATCATCTTGTATGCTAAAGCTTTGTATCACTTCCAATTTTTTTATTGCCTTTTATTGTTTGATCAATCTTGCATTCCTACATCTGGTGGACTGAGCAGCTTCATTGAAGATAATGGTATGTAGTATACCAACCATTGTTAATTCCTTTCATTTTCTTTTGAGGTCATCTATCATTTTTGCTGTTCATGTGTTGTTTTTGTTTTTGTCTTCATTGTTGTTGTTTTGTTAGTTGTTTTTCTCTTTAAAATTAAAGAAAAGAATCCCATGTGCATCAAACACTGCCTGTGCCTCTGTGACTGGATGGTTGGAACACAGAAATCACTGACAATACTGTTTCAGTCTACACACACAGGAGTGTGCCTGTGTAGGCAAGTGTTTACTGTCAGGAAGCTGATATGTATGTTTTCTTTTAATTATTACACTTTGACTTATTGTGTGAGTTCACAAAGTAATTTAAAAAGAGAAAATATGAAAAAGGAAATTTTGTTGCATATGTATAGTAACTGTATTGTATATTTTATGTGCAGCCCAAGACAATTCTTCTTCACTCAATGCAGCCCAAACCAGCCAAAAAAATTGTTCCTCCACACTATGAGTTTTTTTTTAAACAAATATTGCATTTCCTGTCATTCGATACCCCTCATTCTTTGGATTAAGAAAGTGATATATTTGACTGAGATACTGGAACCAACTCTACAAAAATCTCTATATTCACTTTTTAGAAAGCAACATTAATTGAATGGCTTTCCTGACCCCTTCAGGCAGAATCAGGTCTTCCCTCCTCAGTGTTTCCTCAGTGCTTAGCACGTTCCTCAGTGGAAGAGTAACCACCTAGAATTATAAGTATATAATAGGCTGTGAGTATAGTGAACGCATCTCTACAACTATACTTCACTGCTCAGTATCTGGCACACAGTGGGCACTCAGCGATGTTTTCTGAACGAGTGAAAGAATGAGGAGAAGATGTTCGGGGTCTTCATTAGCAAATTTCTATGCTAATTTGTGCCAGAAGAAGATTAATTTACTATTTCTGTAATCAGCTCTTCTGACCTGATTATGTACTAGAGTCCTGAGGTTTTATATAAGTATTACTACTTATGTAGCATGTAAATTAAAACAGTTGTTAGAAAACTGAGAGATTTGAAAGCCCATTCTATAATACAGGTCTTCTTCCAGGCATGGTGGTGCACACCTGTAATCCCAGTACTCGGGAGGCTGAGGCTGGAGGACTGTTGGGAATTCAAGGCCAACCTGGGCTACAAAGTGAGCTCAAAGCCAGGCTGAACTGCACAGCGAGACCATGTCTCAAAAAGACCAAAATAATAATAAAATAATGATAATGATAATAGTACAGTTCTTCTTAATTAGTTCAATGTATCCTTTCCTAGATAGTGCTTGAGAAGCACCTATAGTTTCATCTAGCTCTTCCTATTTTGTGAAAATTAATATTGTCTTCTGTACAGCCAGAATGTGGAACTTTATCCCCATCCGGGGGAGATAGGCAGGACAAACATTTCTATCTTTGTCTCATACTGACAACATAACTTTTCCTAGGGAAAACTCATTTAAAGTCACCCAGCTTGGGTGAGTGTGAAGGAGCGCATAGTCCGCGAATCCATTTCCTAAGGCTCCTTTCTTTTATACCACAGTGTCTGGATCTGTAGTTCTCAAGGTGTGTCCCTCAGCCAATGGCAGCAGCTTCACTTGCAAACTTTCTAGAAATGAAAATTTCCTCCCCCACAGATTCACTGGGTCAAAAATTTCAGTGGGATGGATCAGGAGCCAAAGGAGTGGGAGGAAGAAAAACCCGGCTATGTTCTAGCAACCCTTCTAATTGTTCTAATGTGCCCTGGAAAGCTCTACTCTAAATAATATAGTTTTTAAAAGAGTAATAATAAAAACATGGATTCAAGCCATATACAATTTAGCTCACATGGTACAAAACTGGAAAAATTCCCACCTGAAAATTTGGATATATTCATTATCAACTCATTATTCATTATGTTGGTAGATTGCCTCATTTCCATAAGAGCATGAAACTGTTTGATATAATACTATAAGAAATTTTGTCATAACCTTTCAATTCTAGTTCAGCAAGAATAAATGGTGAAAAATTGAGAATTTAACTTATACTTAATCCAAGCCCATCAACATTAATATCAGCTTTAGTGCATACAGCTTGCCCATCATTCTTATACAAGCAAAAGGATGTGGCAAACATTATACTATTGTACGGCATCCATTCTAGGAAGAGGTGTTTATTGGTTAAGTGGTAAAATAAATGGACAGGATAATGCAATGTTCCCTATATATGTCCATTGAAATCTTTGCTGATAAAAAAAAAAATTCATCCAAGAAAGAAATTTGGCAATTTCTCTTGGAGAAGTCAACTTAGTCTTTTGAGGGTCTCTGAATGATCTGTGCCTCATAACCTTCAAACAACTGAGACTTAATTATAGGTCTTCCTGAGAATCTCAGAAAGATGCTCCTTGCAGAGACATAAGCAATATGTGCTATTAGCGTGTACAGCAGAATAAGACATTGAAACCAAATAGGAAACAGAGAAAATATTCTTCCAGTGGATTTCAGTTAATAACTTAGAAGAAAACACTTAAAAGTATTAAATTAATGACCCTAGCTTGCATCTGTTTGTGGTCTAAACTGAGAAGTTGTCATCTTTATTTTGAACCTTTACCACTTTCTAAAAAAGAAAAAGAAATCAGTGTCAAATCTAGAGTCAACTCAAAATATTTTGGTGCTGATAATCCAGGCTGAATGTTAGGACTTTCACAGTTTTTTTTTAACACCTAGCTACCAAATGGTCTCCCTTCCCTGCCCCCCCCCCGCCCGTTTCTTCTTCTCCCTCCCCTTAAATATAGGAGATTTCAGTGAGCCATTAATACTCCTTGATTAACTCTGGCAGTTTCTACAGTTTCTAAATCATTTTCATGGTAGCATGCTGCATTCCGGGACAGGTTATCAATTTTGTGTCCCGATTTGTCCTTTGCACTTATATACTTTACTCACTTCCCAAGGGGAATTGATCCTAAGTAGAAGATAGAAAACCATATGAGGAAAATTCTAAAGGATTTGAATGCTAACAAGCACAAAAGTTCGGGCTCAAAAAGTACATGTTCTTATCTATGGACTCAGGGATAGTAAAATTACCTAATTAAAGTCAACCCTCAATCACAATCTGAATAGTTAAAAAAATAGTAAGAGTTATATCCATTATTGATATTATACCTGTATGTACCAGGACCCATTTCCAAACAAGTGATCAACATGATCTCATTTAATCTTCACAACAGCACTCTCTAGATAGGGAACTCCATTCTCATTTTAGAGCAGAAAGCTTAGCTACAGAAAAAAATTGTTTAATTACAACTGCACTGGGACTTTATGGAAGTAGCATCAAACCTCAGTCTGCCTGAGCTCAGAATCCATGCTACTTTAATATAGAAAATGAATGGAAGAATAATTGTTTTTCTGTGTGGATTCACAGTGACAGCAGAGAGCCCTGATGCTCAAGGGCTCTTTTACCCAACAGCAGAGTGATTTGAAGGCAGTTCTTTGTTAATAAAATGTCTCCTACATAGTCTTTTTAAAATACCTTTTTATTTTTAATTGACACTCAGTAATTGTATATATGAATGAGATACAATGTGACATTCTGATACATGTATATAATGTATAATGATCAGATCAGGGTAATTAGCATATCTATTACCTCAAACATACATCATTTCTCTGTGTTGAAAACATTAAAAATCCTCTTTACTGGCTACTTTTCTCTTTTTTTAATTTTAAAAAGAGTTAAAAAATAATAAAAATTATACAGAATTTCAAAATGAGATGATAGGACCTCACCAATGGTTGTTATATTGCACATTATTATCTTCAAAGTAATTTTTCAGATTACCAGCTATAGGCATGCAAAATTGATCAAACAATTAGGCGTTAACTGTTCCTTTCAATAAACCAATAGAAATTAGTAGTACAATTATCTTAGCTATTTTGCATATATATGTATATATTTTTCCTTTCCTTCTTTCTTTCTTTTCTCCTTTCCCCCATCCCATTGTTCTTTCCTTTTGGGCAGTTCCTTTCCCTTGCGTAATATTTAGTGTACCTTTTGGATTTTATTTACTCTTTTAGTCTCTTATACTACAAAGACAATATGGTATTTACACATGCAGGTCTGATTTATTTCACTTATGAGTGCATCAATTTACCCATAAATCCTCAAGTTTATCTTTCTTTATAGCTGAGTAATACTCTAGTGTATAAAAAAAAAACACCTTTTTTATCCAACCCTAAGTGGATGGGCATTTGGATTGTTTGCATGATTTAGCTATGACAAATTATGTTGGTACAAACATGGGTGGATGTATATGACTGTGGTATGATGTTTTCAATTCTTCTGGAAAGATACCTAGAAGGGGAATAGGTCTTCTCTCTAGAACATATAAAGAATTTTTGAAAATTGGCCCCCCGAGATTCAAAGACCCAATCAAAAAAATGGGCATGTGAGATGAATACACACCTCTCAGATGAAGAATTACAAATGGCAAATAAGTATGTGAAAAAATGCGCAACATCATTGATCATTCAAGAAATGCCAATTCTTGCCATCTCACCCCAGAAAGAATGGCTATCATCAAGAAATCAAGCAAAACAAATGCTGGTGAGACTCTGAGGAAAAAGGAATCCTTCTCCACTGTTGGTGGGAGTGTAGACTAATACAACCACTGTGGAAATCAGTGTGGAGGTTCCTCAAAAAACCTGGCTACTTTGAACTATTTAGTTAACTTCTGTCAGCCATGGTTATCTCTCTATATGATCTTGGAGACGGTTATGGTACTGCCAGCCCTGAAATGAACTACTGTGGGTCAAAGCCTTCTTTCTAAAAGCTCTGATGTGGATCATTTACTTAAGACCAGAAGAGCTCAGGTACAGCTCAGATTGAATGCGGTACTCACTAAGCTTCCGTAGGTGGAGGGTTGAGAAAAGGCTTAGAGCAGGAGTGGAGAGGGTAGGTAGAACAAGTGGAAGCCATCAGGAAAACCGGAGGAGACCTGGGGAGAGATCCAGACTGAAACATCACTTACTCCCACATTCTGCTCCAGCCCAACAGTGCTGATGACACTTAGAAGACCAGACTCAGAAGATCCCACACGACCTAACTATGGGACAGAACGACTGACCTGGTACTCAGTAAATTGTAGTATAAAAGAGCAATAATGCATCAGGAGAGTATTACAAGGCAAGAGGAAAAATTATCTTTAATTTTTGGTCTAGATATTTCATATTTCCCAAATTAAAATCAAATAAAGCCTTATCTACCTTCATTTAACCAGGGTAACACTATGTTCATTTTGCTCACATCAGTAGAATAGAAGTTCCCAGAGAAGAAAAAAATATTCACCAAAAACAAACTGGATTTTTTTTAATCACAAAAGTATTAATTCTCCCTTTGCAATGTTACTGTCTTCCAGGAAAAAAAAGAATTCGTGTATTGCTGAGACAACATGTGGATAAGAAGAAAGAAAAAAAAGAAAAAGAGAAAGAGAAAGAAAGAGAGAAAAAGAGAAAGAAAGAAAGAAAGAAAGAAAGAAAGAAAGAAACCACACTTAATCCATTTTCTTTAACAAATGTTTACTGAGCACTTTTTATGTGATAGGCACTGAGGGAAAAAAATGAGTAAAAATGCTGACTCTGACAGTCAGTTTGAGAACATACTTACATAAACAATTACAAAACAATTCAACTGGGGTTTTAATAAAGGTTTGTACCGGGTCCTGCTGGAACACATAGAAGAGAGTATGCGTTTAGTCTGTCTCTCAGAAAATTTCACCAGAGAAAGGACATCCAGAGATAGAGTAATATATGGCCTGTCTGGGGAAATGCCATATACACACAGTGGAAGAGATCTGTTAGTTTCTTTTAACATTATTTAGTTAATATATACTCTTTTAAGCATTTGCATGCACTTTATATACTTAATCCTCCAAATAACTTTCAAAATAATCCAAAGTTTACAGAAGACAAAACAGAGGTTTGTATGAGCTAAATAACATGCGTAAGATGTCACTTATGTAAAACTAAAACAGAAACCAGATAGATGGATATTAGTACATAGGTTTGACCCACAGCAGAGCACAGCCTACACGTTAATGGAGAGACAGGCTGATTGTGAAAGACTTTACACATCTCGCAACTGAGTTTGAATGTGACAGTGTTTGGCCAGCAAAGGTTTCAAGGCAAAGAAATTAGACAGGAGGATTTTGGTTACATAAATATTACTACTATGGTGACAATAGAGAGGATGGTTTGCAGACCAAGAAAATAGGCTACAGCACCTTTGGAGAATACGGTAGAAAAGCACAGGCAAGAGCTGGTGAAGGTCTCAGCCATCATCAGAAATGTAGGTGGGCTTGCATACAAATGAAGAATAAAAAGATACCTAGTGGTAGATTTTGGTAGCCCTGGGAACAGCAACTGGAGAACGAGGAGGAGATCGACCTTCCAGGATGGCAGTTTCTCGCCTGAGGTGAGTCCCGTGCCTCAGCGTTATCCAAGCTGAGAAGGGGAAGAAAGATCTAGAAGAAAAGAAGGAAGGCATGAAGGCAGGGTGGAGGGGGAGGGGAAGGGGTGGAGAAGGGGGAGAGGAGAAAAGGGAGAGAGGGAGCGATGAAAAACAAAGGGGGCGAAGGAGAAAAGCCCTAAACAAAATGGTGAATTCAACCCTCTTACAGAAATCTGTCACAAACTTCAGGATTAAAAAAATCACTACAAAAAATGTGAAGGAGCACTTTTGTGTTCAATGTGCTACGCACAAAACATTACCTCTGTTTCGCCATACAAGCCAGTTCAGAGCATTTAGCAAAGAGTAATGGTAATTTTTTTCAATGAAATAAAATTGTATCAATTAGTAAATACTGGCACTTGGCAATTCTCAGCTTGTGACTCATTTCAGCTTATTAAAACAGAGATGAGTATCTGTGCTACTGACAATCACCACCATTACAAGTCCTATTATATAATGCAAAGATGCCTAAATTCTATTAGAAATAGAATATTTCTATTATATCTCAAAGATATAAGGGTGAATCTGTGTGTGAGAAAATTGTAAAATGTAAACACTCTGGCAAGATAAGCAGGATTTATAAATAGTGTCTAAGCATCTGCTTCTTAGATGATGTATCTGAGTTCAAAAGCAACCAGAAGTGGGTATCATCCATGAGTCTGACAACCAGCAGTGGGTAATCTGTGTACACTTACAGCTTAACATGAAGAGTCTTAGAGATGAATGACAGCTTCTGTGGTTATCTTACTTCTCTCTTTGGTTATTTGTCATTCACTGGTTAGATTTCAATAAAAATCAAAACTATAAGCAATACAAATACAAATTATGGGCAATGTGGATATCACAAGAGATGTTATTTTGCACTTGTTTGAACAGGATCATGAAATTTAAGCAGCATAAATTATCTATACATGGTATGAATGTACCACCCATTATACATCAATATATTCTTTACAAATATTGTATATACATGTTGTGTATGAATGTTATATGTAAATTATGGTAAATTCACTAATATTTTAACGGTCTGCTACTTAAAGGAACACTATAAAATGTATTCTCAAGCTGTTTATGGACCCCAATGCCAACTCCTTCTTAAATGAATCTGCAGTGTATATTTCTAACTTAAATTCACAAGTATGTGTCTTAGAGTACAGCACAGCCACATGGTCAGCGCTATCAAATCAAGCCAGTGGGTAAAGTTTGTGGTTCTAGCTGGTTGTATTTGTTCGTGTAACATGATCTGATCTACAGGCTTAGAGGGCTATGGTCCGCTACACAGAAAATGGATTGTAGATGCCTGGAAGGAAGCTGGTGAGTCTATGGGAAGGTCGTGGGCTGATGCAGAAAATACGACGACCTGGAGTAGGGTCGTGGTATGTAAAGGAAGAACAAATGGATTGGGGGTACTTTTCATAGTCAACTGGACAAACACTAATGGGCTGCGAGAAAGAAAAGAGTGAGGGAGAATAACTGCAGGAAGGCGGTGCTCCGTTTTGATATGGAGAAGACTTCACTACAGCAAGTCTGGGGAAGGGGTTTTTTGGCAATATTAACTTTAAGATGCTTACTAGATGTGCAGGTGATGTCACTTTTCTCCCATGTTAGGTATTAATAATAAAGAGCACTTTGAAGCTCTGTCGTCTAGAGTAGAAATGCCATATTTAATTCAATCAGCATACTGAATAGCATACCATGAGTGGTTAATGTTGACAACTTTTTATTATTTGAAACGCTCAGAAAATGGCAAATGTTATTCAAACTAGAAGTGGAAAAGTCAGACTTGCTGATTTAGACTTTACACCCACCTATTCAGGTTAAGTTCATATCAACAGGCACTTCTTTTTTTTTTTTTTTTTTTTGCGGTACTGGGGATCGAACTCAGGACCCTGCGCTTGCCAGGCAAGCGCTTATTCCACTGAGCTATATCCCCAGCCCCCAACAGGCACTTCTGAGCACCTAACCAGACACAGGTATTGCACAAAGTGCTAAGAATAGAAATAAGGATGAGAAAAAGACAGTGTTGCTCACAAAGATCAGAGCAAATCATGGAAGAGAATGGACTGCATGCAGGAAAGACACCACAGAAGAAAGAGAAAAGGTTACAAATTGGTGGCTACTGTGCTGAACACGCAAGAAGGCAGAGGACTTGACAGGGCGCAAGGGTGAAGAAAGCAGGAGCACAGCATATCACAGCACCGGGGTAAGCTCAGAGTCTTTGCCACCAGGGGAGGGGTGTTCCAGCAAGCGAAAGCTGATCAGCAGCATTACCGAAAAAGAAAATTAAAGGTGACCCACAGCTCAGAAAATGTCAGGAGATCACAGGTGACTTTCATCACTTGTATATACAGGGGAAAGCCAGACACCCAGGACTAACTAACGAGAAAGCAGTGAAGGGGCAGTGTCAGCTGGGGTGAAAAGGTGTCACAGCACAAGTTTGACACAGGAAAGAGAGAAAGACATAAGCACAAGTTACACAGCAGGACCTAATCCTTAAGACACAAGGCTAATAAGGACACAGACGAAGGATTTTCATCCTAACTTTCCACAAGAGAGAAAATAAAAATTGAACAAAGGTCTGGCCTTGCAGCAACTACATGAACTAGAAGTATTTACTGAATGTCCTCCCAAATGCTTCTTTTTATTCACATGATCTGTATACATATGGAGAGAGAGGGAGAGAGGGAGAGAGAGACACGCCTGAAATCTGTACACACATGGCTACACATACATGATGTAAAGACATACATGAACGTCTCTACTTGCATCTGTATACATTTAAGGCCCTCTTTTTACCAGTGTATATATGTCTATAGATGGCTTTTAGACATGTCTATGCATGCAGGAAATCCAGACATATATGTATGTCAGTATATATTTATGGGCCTCTTTTTATCAACCATTTTCACCTTAGGAGGAAACTGGACCAGTATGACCTAAACTCATGGCCATAGTTTCAGAAAGAACACATATTTTATGTTCTCATACTTGAGTCTTTCTTTCCAAATAGCACATTACAAAAAGTGCTTCATTGTGAACTCAGGAGAGCCTTCGAATGTTGGTTCTTTACCCTGACTTCAGTACTAACTGACACAGCCTCTGGACAAGTAACTGAACCTTTCATGCATCTAGGTTCTTAACTCAGGATGGCCGGATCTCCTTCACATTATAAAACAGTGTGAGTGCCTCAGCCTCTGGCCACCCTACGGAGATGAAAATTCACTCCAAGTCTCTAAAAATTAAAGCAAGCCCTAATTTGAAAAGCAGTAACCTTGATACTGCTAGGTTTTACAAACTGGTGTAAAAGCAGACATGGTCAGCAAGGTAACCAAATCAGGCAATGGGATGAAGTCACTGTAAAAAAACACACAAAAAAACACATGTCAATGTGCAGGACAGAATACAGCCGTGCTCTCCAAAACAAAAAGATCTAGATTGATAATAATATTATTGATTGATTTACTAGTTTATATAACTGAGTCAAAGATCTATTTTACATGCAAAATTGATTCAGAAAGTTCTGAAAAACAGGGTGGTTTTCAATAGAGATAGATGATAGGTAGATAATTGATAGACACCTGTTATTTTAGTGACTATATTATTTTAACAGACAATATTAGTCAATTGGGTGCTTACTCTGTGCCAGTGCTTACTTTACATGTACCACATGAGGTACAAGTCTAATTACTATCTTATAGATAAAGACAGACACAAAATTGTTAAAGAATTTATCCAAAGTTATCAAAAAATAATGATCAGCCCCAGAATTTTGACTCATGGAGTTTGCCTCATGGTCTTTCACCTTACCCATCACTCTCTGCTCTCTGCTACAAATATTTATCTGCCACTTATGGTCTTACAATCATTTTACTATGGATTGGAGCACAATAATGAGCAAGGTGAATAGGTCTGTGTCTTCATGGATTTACAAACTATTGGATATACAGGTGAATGAGGAATTAAAATACAGTGTACTAAGTGTAATAATAGAGGACATATAGGCGTAACAATGGAGGGCTAGGAGCACATGGCAGGAGCACCACTTAGGTGTATTTGGAGAGATAGTGGAATTCGGCGAAAGATCCTTGAAGCAATAAACAAAAACTAGAAAGATAAATAGGAGAAAGGAAATTGGAGGTGAGCGCGTGAAGATAAGGAGTGAAAGAGTGAGTATGCCCAAGGGGAAGAGAAAATATTTGCAGAAAGGAGCAAGCTATTAGTATTTCCTGAGGTGGAAAAAAGAGGGAAGAGGTGGAAGGTGAAATCAGAGACTTACACCATCTCTAAGGTTTGGACTCTGTCCTAAGCCAGAAAGGAGCTCCTAAATGATTAGAGAAAAAGAGGCAGAAGAATCACAATTTCAAGTACAGCCTAGGCAATTTACTGATTTAGCAGGACCCTGTCTCAAAATTTAAAGACAAAAAGGAAGTGGTAATGGTGAAAATTAGGAAAGGACAGATTTAAGGAGTTCCAGGTAAGAAGCACAGAATGTGGTATGAGGGGAGGTGGGGAAAAATTTTGTCAGAGTTAGCTACCAAATGTCTGGTCTGACAAATGGCCTTCTTATAACATGGCACGTCAACCTGATATAGGATAAGAGTTTACAAAATCTAGATTGAACCAGCGTTCAAATTCTGTAGGTATGTGGGATCAGGGGACAAGTGGGTAGAGGTTGCCAGCAAGGAAATAAAGGATGGAGTACAAAATCTAAGTTAATAAGGGAAAGAAAGAGAAAGAGAAAGAGAGACAAACAGAAAGACAGAAGTACTGAAGGAACCAGAAGTCCATTGGGCTGTGGAGGAAGAGACGTATTGTAGTATGAAAAGTAATTAAAGAAAAGAGTAATGGTAAGAAAGAGTAAGAAAAGAAAAGCAAGAAAAGAAAGAAGGCATGGACTGTGGTCAGAAAATGGGATATGGAGACATCAGAGTTCAATGAAGCAGTTCCAGGGAACATAAGATCTACAGTAATGTCAACTGATGACAAGACCTGAGGTGATACCAGGGCACTAAACAGGTAATGCAATAACAATGGCATCCTGTGGAAGAAAATAGCCAAGAGCAGAAAGATGTTCCCTTAAAGTCACTGGGCTGTTGAAACAGAAGAAACAACTGAATGAGGAAGAGAGTATTGGGAACGAACAAGGTTAGTGTCTGCCTTCCCATATCCAAATCCGATCTTAAATAAGGACTGGGTCTAATCCTCCACCTTCAGTAACTTTTGTGGGCTCGGTTTAGTTCCTAGCAGACAGCAGTGAAATGAGAGACTACAGCAGTCAAGTATTTAGACACAGCAAACCAGGGAGGAAGATGGCCGCAGTGGAGTGTGCCCTGTTCTCACAAGGCCTGTGGGACTGTGACGCAGGCTCCTACACAAGGTGGCAGGGCCGTCCGATGCCATGATTTCTGTATACACAAAGAAGCAGAAGGTTGTAATATTTTCTCCCGCACTTGTATGAATCACAAAAATCTATCCAGTCATCCATTCAGCAAATATTTATTGAGTGCTAGCTGTCAGGCAGGCACTGGGAGCACAGACACTATCCCACTTAGTCAGGAGCTCAGGGCCTGTGTGCAAGGACTCTGAGAACCGCTGTGACAGCCTGCAGGGGGAAAAGCCCCTTCCTGTGCTCACCTAGAATAGAAACCCCACTGACATTGCAACTGGGGGGGAGCGATAAGTAAAGTTCATGTGTGAGGGATTTTTTTTAATAAATAAACAAATAATGCTACATATTATTTTTTTCTCTCACTAACACTTTGAATGAAAAACTGAAACTTGGAAAACATAAATATGCAAAATCATGGACATGTAGGGGGGACACTTCCTGATTTTCTAAAGATAGAAACTCATCTTTGAGTCATAAAAACAAATACATTTATGCTGAAGAATGATATTATATATACAACCAAAATAAATCCCAAATTTCAGTAAATAAATAATCATCTTTAACACATAAAAAAACTAATAATTCATGGCCCTCTTCCAAATAATAAGATCTCCTACCAGCAATTTTATAAAAGAAACTATTCCTTTTTTTTAATTTCCAAGACAACACCCTGAAAATTGTTTCCTAATGGAATGATACGAATTTTTCTTCTTCATTGACAATGGATTTTCTTTTAACAAATTTATAAACACGCAGCTCATTAAAATCTTCAGTCTCAGCAAAGCCCACAGAACATCAAGATAATTTTAATGCCAAGTAGATCAGAAAAGAAAGTAAAATATTCTTCAATTGTACCAGCACAGCTATAGCACTCAGCTTGAAACTATGGGGAAAATGTAATGTTTTCTCTGCCTGCTTGCTTATCATGCCATTTATCAAAACACAATTTGAACATATTATTTTACATCAGGCCAACATCATTTTGGCAGACTAAGACTTGCTACAGAATAAAGTACGTAGTATCCATGTTCTCCTCAGATGTGACACACACACACATACATATACATCCTATACTTTAAATATAACACAGATCTTTAAAAAATGACAACAACCCAATGACCTGCCCACTAGCATGGCCAAAACATTAAACCTCATGGTACTTTCATGTGGACATGAGCTGGATTGTTTCTTAGTTCTGCTTCAGGACCCCGTGTTCATGTGCATGCAATGTCCACAGAGGTGGAAATGTGGACGCTGAGGGTCAGCGAGCATTCCTTTCCAGGGTGCTTCTGAGATGAAGCCCCACGGTTAACGCAGGGCCCTTAATGATGGGCGGAGGACTAAGCATTCCAAGGTCGGCCTGGATTCCTGCCAGAAGAGAGAGAAAGAGGTCTTTGTATGTGGACATCTGAAGGGCGGGCATAAACATGTTAGTCGATACTTAACACCCAAAGCCAGTGCCAAAACCGTTAGTTCCCCTCAATAGGCTCCTCTGCTTTCAACTGTGCACAACAATGGAGCAGCCACCTCCGTGTACAAAACGTGCGCTTTAAACATCCTCAGAGGAATTCCCAAAATAGCAGCTGTTGGAAGCAAACGAGACTCTAATTCATTGACATATGCAGACCTTTTAATGTTTTTCTGGAGACAAGTTTCCACGGTTTTTGTACCTACATGATCTATGCATTTTCAATAATTACCTTGTAGATTACATGATGCCCTCCCTCTAGGCACTTCCAGAAGGAGCCCCAGATTCATACGCAGATGAAATAGTCCATTTTTAAGGCAAGAGGCCCAGCTAATTTATGTGGTGATTTTTTCTACACATTTTCCCCCTGGTTTCCCTTCCCTGCTGTCCTCACCCTCTTTTTTCTTCAGCACATTAACAGATTCTGATGGGCCCGCAGCAACATCCGCCAGCGGTGGTTGACTGTCGAGATGCCAGGCAGACTTCCCTGCCGAGGTGCTCAGCCTTGTGTGCCGCCTCTCCAAAGCTGGCTCCCCCA
Source organism: Dinomys branickii (assembly GCA_004027595.1). NCBI lineage: Eukaryota > Metazoa > Chordata > Mammalia > Rodentia > Dinomyidae > Dinomys > Dinomys branickii. The sequence continues at coordinate 16,183 of PVLD010019546.1, forward strand.
GAATCCCCTCTGGGATCCCTCTTCCACCAGGGCTGGATCTAATCTCACACTTTCAATAACTTTGAGGGCTCAGTTTAGTTGCTGGCAGAGAGTTATCTGTGTTACATAAATTCCACATGGAAAGTAAGCAACCTCCTATCTCTAGAGAACCATTGGCCAGGCAGGTTGCTGTGGAGGCAGCTCCAGAGACCTCAGCTTATAAGTAGCCATGTGCAGCCAGATAAGAGAATAAAATGGTATGTTTGCAATTCAAAGGGCTTTGATTCTCTTCCCCTGTCCCATATTTATTCATGCAAAATAGTTGCTCTACATTAGGAAATCATTGGATGATATTTTTATATTTATAAGGCAATTCTATAGGTGGCAAATGGTAAACATATCTTCAAATTGAAGGAGAGTACAACTCTGGAATATTAGTTTTCCACAAGTGGCTTGGATCTGGCCACTGCAGGACATTGGCATCACTATGGATGCTTATTCAGGCGTCGTCTCTGCAAACCTCAACAGCTTACACAAATATTCCTGATGAGGAAATCATTTACTGCGTACAAGTACAATACTATGAAATGTGAAACTGTTTAATGTATGCATAAAACTAAGTCTCTCTAAGAATACATACAGTAGTTTTGAAGTATCAATCTGAGAATATATGACATTATATATATTATATAATTTGTATAGTACTAAGATGCCAATTTTATTACCCTTAACTACCTTTCATAATTTTTAATCAACAAACACTCCATTTCATAGAGTGATAATCTATAGGAGAAGTTCTATTTTTTTAAAACTTCTTTCTTTATTTGGAGTAGAATAACTGATACAGTGAGGAATCACACACTGAGCTATAACTAGAAATTCTGGTAAAGGTGAAAGTAGACATTACAAACTTAACAAGCCTTTTGTGTGACCTAATTACATTAGAATATATTAGTCAGGCTGCATATTGTAGGTTTTATGTTTCATTAGAAAGGTCATCACCGATTTGGGTTGAATAGTTAAAGAAAAAAGACTGCATTAGCAGAGTGCTCTTTGAGGGATTGAAAGATGAATATGTTTGGCTTCATTAGAATTATCTCACTGTAACTCAGTATTTTAATTTTACAGTAGGAGGAGACAGCAGAGAGCTCCTGCAGCCCTAGATTCCATGTTCCTCTTACTGTAAACAGATGGCACCATGACAGCGTTTTTCTAAAACTCAAACCTAATAGAGTAAAAACAGTTAACTATGTGTTCTTTTGATTATTGTAGAGAAATCGGCACAGGACATGATAAGCACAGAAGACTTTGCCTCCAATTGTACTTTTTTTTTTGGTAATGCTGGAGATTGACCCCAGAGCCTTGTCCTTGCTGAGCAAGTACTCTTTCACTGAGCCGTTCCCCCAGCCCCAAGTTATACTTTATTATCCGACCTGCTATTTAAAGAAGTCTTATGCTATTTTAAAACAGCATAATTTTTAAACCCAAAATTATTACAGAAACATATTCATATTTCAAGATTCATATGTATAATTTTATGTTTTACAGATTTAACAAAACAGAAGCCTCAATAACCTTTAGTTGGTGTTAATTACCACAGAAGGAAATTTTAGTTGTTTTTCTACTACTAATGACAATGCTAATAAACTTGTATTCATCCCGGTATGAATTTTGTTGGAATCTTTAATGTCTATAAAAGAATAATAGACTGTCCTGTCATTTAACTTACAGATTCCACAGGCAAACCCTTGTTAGTCTCTTTTTCAATTACAAGGCACAAAAATATGCAGGTTCCCTTATACATTCAGCTTTCTTAGAAGTGTGTCCAACAGGTTAAGGAAGGACAAACTACTTATGAAGAAGCTGAATATCACTCCCAATGCCAAAAGCTCCACTGCAGTTTTAGACATCTGCCAATCATCTACCTCAGTTTTTCCCTTTCTCTCTACTCCATGCATGGCTTCTCCTTGTCTTCTTTCAAAAATCTCCTCCCTTCAGGCCACCTTTGTGACTTCCACTACTTTTTGTGTGTTTTCAGGTCAACTACACTGGGAACAAAGATGCAACTGGAGTAATTAGCACTTATTTGCGTTAGAGCAACTACAAGAAAGGGTGCATCAAATGATCAAATCCATCAAAGACCTAGAAGATGGTCTATGGGTCTCAGTCCCCACTCTGGCTGTGGCATCCACAGCAAGGTCATGCTACAAAGCAGAAAATGTTCATACAAGGAACCACTTGTTACTAAAGGGACTGTGGATATTAGGTGGGCTTCCAAAGTACTGTGACTGCTCGTCATCTCAGTACAACATATGAAATGCCATAGCAGAGTGTACAACCTCAAACCGCCTACCATTGGTGAGAGCTTGCTAGCTATCCATTCTTCTAGGGGGACCAAGGTCAGTAGCAAAAGCTCTCTACAGTCTTAGTCCTTGATAGAATTGCTTATACTGAACTATTTTTTTCATATTAGCTTTCAATCAGCCAAGCTTTCAATTTCAAGGTGTGGTTGAATCCTTTTTTTCATTCTTTATTTAGTAAAATCCTTTATTTAAATTCTTTATGTCATTGAGTATAGGAATGTTGCTGAAGGTAACATCAGAACTTTCTTATATGCACCTTTAGGAGAGAGAGAAATTTCCTTTAGGTCTATATGCTAAGAAAAATTTTATATGCCCCAGATAAAATGTCAGCATTCTTATCTGGAACAAATGTCCAATTCATCCTTCTCACTTAGGCACAACTATTTCAACCATCCTATTTTGTTTCTGGTCTTGACTCTTTTTTCTAATTCCATTTTCCTTTGTCTTATTTTAAAATATTTTGTACTGTGCCGTTCTTCTTGTAAATTAGCTTAAGCCACTTGAGTAAATAAATGTTTTTATTTATTTGAGCATAATAATGTTCTTTAAAGTCACATATGACAAAAGTTAAAACTGAGTTGAAGTTTTTAAAATCATTATATTCTGTGGCTTGTATAATATACAAGAAAAAGCATATATACTTTATCCTACTGTACTGAATTTATCATGAAATGAGCAAGATCCCCTAGATATCTGCCTGTTCCATTGAACTAAGAATAAGGTCAAAATCACCACACAAAAAAATCTGAGTATAAAGGACTATCATAAATATCAGAAGCAATTTTTATGAGAAAGATGTCATATTTTCAACCTTTGTATACTTTTAAAAATTAATTGAAATTGTTACAATTAGTAATTTATTCTATAAAAATTTTGGTTAATACCATTTATGACATTTTTGCCATGGAAAATATTGTATCAAAATAACCACCCAAGATGAAACTGATCACATAATATAGATACAAAGAGGAAAATTAAAACTTCCTGTAATTTGCCAAAAAGGATGGGAGGAAATAATCAATATGATTAAGTGTTTAAAAAAAGTTTAAATACTCCTAAACTCCATTGCTAGTGTTATTTCTATAGCTCAGTAAGATAGGGACAGGGTTCTTGCTACATAGTTCTAGCTGGCTTTAAACTCACTGTGTAGCCCAGAATGGCCTCAAACTCACAGAAATCCTCCTGCCTCAGCCTCCTAACTGCTAGGATTACAGGCTTGTGTCACCATGCCCGTGTTCCCAATGCTCTTGAATAATGATTTGTCCACTAATGCATAATATTCTACTATTTAAATTTAAACCACCATCAGTCTCTACAAACAGCACCTTAGGTAACTAGATCCCAGTAAACAAAACAGTCCAGTCTCAAGAAAAAGGCTAAGATCTCAGTAAAATGTGTGGGTTCAACACTAAAACCTGTCTCAGAATTAGACAAACTGTTACTTTTGCTGTTGGCTTTCCAAATATGGCATGCTTACAGCGCATGCACACACATTCACATATATGCACAAACCCTTGTCTTCTTCCACAGGCAAACTACAATAATTTGCACCATCCACCAACCCAGGTGACAGGTTGCCCCAAAATCAAACAAGAACAATAAAATTACAAAGAGATCTTCCTTCGAGGCAGACATTTTCAAAGTGATAAAGGAGACTCACAGATTTCCTTCCTCCCTCTAATGAAGATGAAAATCATGTTAAACAGCAAATATACTTGTCTAATTACATCAGGAAATACTGCACTGTATTTGCTAATGAAATGTGATGCTACTGCATTCAGTGAGAGGCAAAACAAAGTGAAGATATAACATTTTAATTACAAAAAGGCAATTGGTAAAATGGTTGTATGCTTTGAACTGTAATAAAAATTAATAAAATTATGTAAATACAAACACAGTTACTGAAAACTTGGCACTCTAATTTTAGAAAAGTCACATAACATAATGACTTAAGAAACTTCAAACCATTTTTAACTTCATTCCCTTCACGGAGAAAAGACTAATAAGAAAATGTTCGTGTAAAAGGCTAATATTTGTTTCAATGCGTTTGCTTTATTGTTCTAAGCATGACAGCCATCCCACACCCTTTTGGCAGTGGGGATGAAACCTTAAGTAAGTGAACATGTAAGCACAAATTTTCCATCCACAAGCATTTTGCAGTCTCCCAGCTAATTCACCACTGATGCATTCCTAAATGTCTTAATGGCCCTAGTCTATAGGGTCCTGTTATTATGCAGGAGGCAGAAGGCACAGAGAAACCCCCCTGCTTGTACATATTCCAAGTTAGAAGCGAGACACACCACACATTGCTGTGTACACAGAGGACATGCCTTGACCTCTGTGATGAGACCTGTGCTCTAACCAGGCTCCTTGTAATACTTCATTCTCATAGCCAGTGCTTAGTGATTCTCCATGGTGGGCTTTGTTCTGTACTAATTTTTTATCCTGAAAATTCTCGTAGCATTCACTTTGACTCAAGAAGTGTAATGTTTTTCAAACTAACCTCAGGAATATATATTGTATTAGTTTTTAATAATGTAAACAACACTCATTTTTAAAATTCATATAGCCTATCCTTACATTTTAATTCTTTAAAGTGAATTTTTGCATTGGCTGTGACAGAGATCGGTGAAATGATAAGCTTTTTAAGTTTCATCACAGAGCAATATGCTGGTCAAGAAGCGAATGTGGCTGTAAACCAAATAAGCAATCTTAAAACTCTTCAAACGTTGCGTCTCTGAACTGTCTGAATAAATACCACATTCTTTACTAACGGTCTTCGATGATAAATGTGCTTATTTGCAATACACTTACTCAAGGAGTTATAAAGGGACCAGAGATAATTTAAAAGGTCCCTACTTGCTTTAGTATGCAGGAAAAAAAATACTATTTCAAGTCTGAAAATATACAATGGAGAGTATATCTTCCATTTGGTTCTGATTACTTTTTGTAATCTGCTGGGAGTTAATATAGGAGCACACATCTTCTGCACTGCTATTGGGAAAGTCTTCCCTAAGGTAGGTATAAGAATTATACTAGCTGCCAAGGCTGTGAATTTGCTCTTGTAAAATTGCTACAAATACACAATCAAAATTATGTATGTAATTTTGGGAGTACAAATTGGGAAGATCTGTATTTTCAGTCACTTTCTGGATATGATTATGTCGACAATGAAGGACTTAATCCATAAAAACATATCATGTATTCTACTTTTCATGTGAATCTTAAAAATTCTTCAAATAGCTAATGCGTGGTAACAAAATAGGAGTAGTATTTAAAACACACAGATTAAATATCTAAATGATAAATACTGCCTCATACTTTACATCTGTTCTTTGTAGTGTTTTCTAGTAATGCAGCATAGCGCAGCTTTTCAGCAAACCAATTCAAACATGAGAATCACTACAGAGGAAGAGCTCTTGTCAGTGTCTTTGATTGTCTAATGGTATATGGTCCAATCATAAAGGGCAGCTGACAGGCTGGTATAAGAAATGAATTTTCTTCTTCCTCCTGACACATCAGGGTAAGGCCCCCTGCTGCACTGCAGGGAATCTTTTATGCAAAAAGAATACACTATCTTTCAGCACATGATTACTATTCAGAAGATTCTGATTTGGTTTTTTTAGTGCATTTTTTAAAATATTGATACAAAATTGCACAAAAAACAAACTAGATCCAGACTTACACATTATCTCACCACTTAGCCATTGTGTGACTTCAGACAAATTGTCTTTCCCGACACCTTCACGTCCCCATCTTTGAAATGGGGATGATAATTATAAAACATGCATCCTGCCTAGAACAAAATGAGAATTGATAGATGCCGTTTATTAAGGATTTTTAGCCTACATAGAAAAATGACATTACCCAGATAGTGTAGGGGAAACAACGTTATCTTTTCAAGCACTTAAAGAAATAATACTCACACTAAAAGCCCTAGTCAAAAGTAAAACAAATATGTTGCATAAAAGGTAAGGCTTCTGATGTTAAACATTTTAGAAATGTTGTCAAAAATGTAAGCATTTTCACTTGCTTGACACAAAGAGACTAAACATTGAAACTATTGGATAAACCCGTGGGAGAACACGACACCCTTAAATGAAAACTAACATTTGTGTCTGTGGACTAGGACAAACCCAGTGGTAAATACATTTGTATTCTCATCCAGTCCTCAAGACTTCCATATGAAATAAACACTAGTAATTCCACTTCATAAATGAGAAAACTGAAGCCTAGAGACTTTTTAAAAATTGTTCCCTAATTAAAATGTTCAGGAGCAGGAGGATGTTTTGAACATTTTAAGAACTCAGGTAGACAAGCCAGAGTCCGCCACAGCTTGTATCTTAACTTCAGTACTATGCTATTCAATATTTATTCCTTTGATGAGATGGTCTATTTTTATGGAAAGATTGGAGGGTGAAAATAACAAAGAGATTTTTTAATGGGAGAAGAAACAGGAGATTGGTGTTCAGCTGGGACTGCAGGTCTCGGTCCTGTCCATAAAGCACAATAGGAGAGTGACTGCAATAGAAGAGAGACACTTAGGTGAGTTGAGGGGCAGGCCGGGAGGGATTTTCTGTGCAGGCAGCCAGGGCTTGTGGACCTCAGCTAAATTGGTGGGAGAACCAAGAAAGAGTGAGGAAAGGGATTGGGCAGGTAGGTGTCCCCTGGGAGAGCCAAGTACAGTTATACCAATAATAGAGGCAAGGCAGAGGTTGGGAGGCAGGCCCGAGGCATGCTAGTCACCTGGGAAAGGGACCTCTGAAGGGAAGAGATACTAATGAACGTGATTTATGTGAGTTCATGTCCATAAGGTTGAATAAATGCAAGCTGTTATTGCTTGAGGAGTCTTACATTCACCAGCCAGAATGTGTTACATAAGAGAAACATAGGAATAAGATATTCTGTGCAAATTAACTGAGGCTGCTATTCTGTGACTAAGAACATCCTACCACTGGCTGAGAATCCCATTACTTAGTCGGAGATGGTCAGAGAACCGGTTAGTGGTACTTTCAGAAATGGAAAGAGAAATCTTCAAAGCACAGCCTGACAGAGGCAAACGTACTGCTAGAGTTTATGAGAAGTGAGAAGGAGCCTCCTCCTCTGGGGAGACTGGTCGTCAAGCAGAAATACCGAGAGCAAACTTCTGACTTGAGGGGCGCCCGGGAAGAGTGAGACAGTCTGGGGGTAGGGGCTTGCACTCAGGAGGCGTTCATGGCATAGGCTGACAGGCAAGCCTGAGGACCCCAAAGCTGAACAAAGCACCAAGTTGCATACTTATACACTAGCATGTCTTGAGTCAAGGTCCATAGACATATTTTAAGAAATCTAGGGTTATTTTTCATCTGCTAAAATCTTTTCTGAGATTAACTGAACTCTATAAAAAAATGTGTCCAGGGGCCCTTTGATGAAAAGAAACACAAACACTAGCAATAGAAATTCCATACAAAACTGAGTATCTTTAATGATAATAGATGACAACCAGGTCCACAGAGGCTTCATAGGTTAACCACAGCCTTTGGTCAAGTGGGGACAGAAAGGGCGGGGCAGCTGTCTCACCTGACAGACAGGTTGGGAACCAATATGACAAATGGTCTCATGACCGAAAGGCGTTGACACCTTCATGACCGGCAACTGAAAGAACTTTGGTTTACAATGTAGGGCAAGTATCATAATGCAAAGCTCTGGAGACACTCCAGCACTAGGTAAAAACCAAAGATTTCATTATTAATTATGCAAACATTAATTATGTAAAGGAATGAGTTTCATTGTGACTTGATATGTGCATTCAACATATTTTGATCATACACACTCTCCTCCCCACCCTTCCCTACCCCTACAGCTCCCCCCTGGGACCCTCCCCTTCCTTAATAGATACCCCAAACTCAAAGATTCTTCTGATGGGCCCTGTGTCTTTGGAGGAAAAAAAATCAAAGAATCCTGCCAAAGTATTTAAGGGGAAAATGTTTCAAGCTTTTATGAAATCTCATTAAAAACAATTACAGGGTACTGGTTAGGTGCAAAGGTTGTAAAATGTAAGTTAAACGTCAAATTAAAGAAATTTATAGTATAAGAGAAATTAGAGAAGTATTTTTGTTTTAGTTTAATTTGGATTTGGGGGGTTGGTTTTTTGAGACAGGGTATCACTAGGTAGTTCAGGATGGCCTCAGACTTGAGGCGGTCCTCCTGCCTCAGCCTCCTGAATTCTGAGACTACAAGTGTCCATCACCACACCTGGCTGAAACCCAAGTTTTATGAATTTAAACCTATAAAAAGTTGAGAACTTTTTTAAGAAAAACAAATTAATTATTAATAATATATATGGGGCCAGGGATATAGCTCAGTGGCACAAGACCCTGCCTAGCAAGTGCAAGGTCCTGAGTTTGATTCCCAGTACCAAAAAAAAAAAAAAAAAAGCCAAACCAAATAATATATGTACGTGAATATTTTCAAATGAAGCTAGTGGAACCCAGGAAATTAAAAAGTCTTAAAAAGTCAGTATTATTAACTTCCCAGCAAATCCACCTCCTAGAAGAAGCTACAAATTATGATGTTTCTTCATCTTCTGAGTCACACAATGCAAAAAAGACAAAGATCTTTTCAGTAAAATAAAATCAAATGTTATCTTCCCTTATAGTTAGGGCAGCAATAACGATTCTTATAAGCTTCAAGAACCAGGAATACAATGATCAGATTGGATGTAGTCATAAATCATGGGTAATTCTGTAGTTTAAAACATTTAATGAGTACCATTTACAAGAAAGTAACATAGCACTAACTCATAAAGTTAAACTTTTAGCTGTTTTGCCCCAGGGATGTGTGTGGTATAGTATACAATTCTGCTCCTACGTAAGTATATGTAGATGCATATTAGAAGAATGTTGGACAAGTCCACCATACAATATGCACCCAAATATTCAGAGCAGAGGTGTGTGTGGCATCAGTCATAACAATAGCCTAAATACCCACCAACAGCATAGATAAACTGTGATTTCTCATTCAACAGAATATTACATATCAGTGAAGATAACAATGTGGATCGATCTTAGAAACCAGAAGGGGACTTCTGGGAAAATGGCAAAGTAGTAAGCACAACAACTCAGCCTCTCCAAATTCTAGAAAATAACAACTTGAGGAAGAAAAGAAGGAGGGAGGGAGATCCCCAGAACCAGGAAGGATCATACGGGAAAATGGGAACCTACAGAGACATTGAAGAGGCAGGAGAGCTCACAGCAAAAGGAAGGAGTGATTGGCACTTTCCTGATGGCCAGTATGAGATAAAACAAATAGACACACCCTGTTATGGTTTGTGTCTGCATGTCCCCCCAAATCCTCATGCAGTTATTTGGTGGCTTTTAGAGTTTATGACTGATCCATGATCCAATGCTGGGATTATGGGTGTGAGAGCTATACCTGCCCTAGGGCAGATAGTTTGCTGGGATTATTGGATGTGAGAGCTATACCCTAGGGTAGATATTGTGTATATGTAAGGGAAGGAAAGAGGCTGCTGGAGGCCATTCCTCCCATCATTTCCCTCCTTTTTGCGCTTGTTGATTTGCTGTGTACTGCCTCCATGAACGTTTGCCCTCTGCCATGTGCCACTCTGCCTCAGAACCAGCTATGTATGGACTGAAATCTCCAAAACCTGTAAGCTAAATAAACCTTTCCTTCCTTCATTTTGGGTGTTGGGTATTGTGTCACAGCAACAAGAAAAAAATAACCAAGACACACCCCTAGCTAATCTTACCAAAATAAGGAGAGAAAACACCCAAAATCATGCAATTAGAAATGTTTAAAAGATGAAATCACAACAGGTTCTGCAGAAAGCCAGGGGATTATCAGCAGCTACTTTGGGAACTTAGACACTATTTAAATGGAAAATTCAGAAGAAATGGATAAATTCCTACATATGTAACTGCCAAAACTGAACCAAGAAGACATAAAAGTCCTTGATAATCTAATATGAGTTAGTGGAATTGAAGAAGTAATTTTAAAACTAACAACTAAGAAAAGTCCAGTTCCCAATGGATTCACTGTCAAATTCTACAAGAACTTTAGAGCTGACCTAACACCAATACTCCTCAAACTCTTCTTTTTTGGACTGGGAATCGAACTCAGGACCTTGCACTTGCCAGGCAGGTGCTTGTGCCCATGAGCTATATACTTCGCCCACTCCTAAAACTCTTTAAAGAAATGGAAAGGCAGGAAGCACTCCTAAAGCCTCCTAGAAACAAGACTTACCTGAACAAAGGACCCAACCAAAAAAGGGGAATTTAGGCCATTCTCTTTCATGAACGTAGATACAAAAGACTTTAGTAGGGTACTGATAAAGAGAATGCAACAAATCATCAAAAAGGTCATACATCACAACCAAGCAGAATTCATTCCAGGGACACAGGGTTGGTTCAAAATACGCAAATCAATTAAGTGTAATATATCACACAAACAGAAGCAAAGACAAAAATGACATGATAATCTCAACTGATTCATTAAAAAGAATTTGACAAAATCCAACACCCATTCATGATTTTAAATAACCTGAAAAAAAGAGGACTAGAAGGTCTTCATCTCAATCTAACAAAAGCCGTCTATGAAAATCAACTGCCTACATTACACTAAATGGAGAAAAGCTGAAAACATTCTAAGACCAGGAAAAAGACAAGGATATTATTACCACTACTACTGTTCAGCCTAGTCCTCAAAACATTGACCACAGACAAGAGAAAGAAATGAAAGGGACATGGATAAGAAAGGAAGAATTTAAATTATCATTATGTGCACATCCTCTGGAGAAAAGACCCTAAAAACTCCACTAAATGACTCTTAGAACTAATAACCAAATTCGGTAGCATAGAAGGATGCAAAGTAAACATTCAAAGGTCAACTCTATTCCTGTACACCTATAACAAACTCACAAGAGAGAAACCAGAGAACCAATACCTTCACAATAGCATCAAGGAAAATAAAGTACTTAGGAATTAATGTAACTAAGGAAGTAAAAGACTTCTGCAAAGTAAACAAAGAACTCTGAAAAAGAAGACCAAAGAGGATATCAGAAAATGGATAATCTCTTGCTTCTGGATAGATAAAACCAAAATAGTCAAAACAGCCACATTTCCAAAACCATTACACAGATTTAACACAATCCCAATCAAAATACTAATAGCATTCCTTATCGAACTAGAGAAAGCAATCCTAAAATTGATATGGACCCAGAAGAGACATAGAATGGCAAAAGGGAAAAGCAAGGGGCATCATGATCAGATTACAGTGATATAAAGCTACAGTGATAAAAACAGCAGGGCATTGTCAAAAAAACAGACTTGTGGATCAATGCAGCAGAGTAGAAGATGCAGAAACAATTTCACTCTATTACCTTCTTTGATAAATGAGCCAAATCCTTTCACTGGAGAAAAGATAGCTTCTTTAATAAGTGGTGCTAGAAACACTGGCTATTCACATGCTGAAGACTGAATCCGTATCTCTCACCATGCACTAAGTTAAGAACAAAATGGATCAAAGACATTAGAATAGAAAAACAATCTGTTAGGAGACAAGATAGGTAAAACACTTGAAGACGTAGATATAAACAAACACTTTCTGAACAAAACCCCAGTTGCACAAGAATAATACCAAGAATCAACAAATGGCATCACATCAAATTAAAAAGCTTCTGCACAGCAAAGGAAGCTGCCAACACAGTGAAGAAACAATCTTGAGAATAAGGAAAAAATTTTGTCAGCTACTCCTCAGATAAAAGATGAATATCTAGAATATATGAAGAACTCAAAAATATTAGCCCCCCTCATTAAAAGATCCAATCAAAAACTGAGCACTTGAAATGAAGGCACTTCTCAGATGAAGTACAAATGTCAATAAATGTATGAAACAATATTCAATACCCTTGTCCATTCAAGAAGTGCAAAAAAATGACACTGAGATTCCACCTCACTCCAGAAAACAGCAGCTATCATCAAGAAATCAACCAATAACAAATGCTGGTGAAGTTACAGGGAGAAAGAGATTCTTCCTCATTGTTGGTTGGAGTGTAGACTGATACAAGCACTATGAAAATCAGAGTGGAGATTCCTCAGGAAACTAAAAATAGAAATTCTGTTTGATCAAGCTATTCTTCTTCTGGATATCTTCCCAAAAGAATTAAAGACATCATACCACAGTGATGTATGATATATGTGTTTATCAGAGCACAATTCATAGTAAACTAAACCTTGGAAGCAGCTTGTGTCCATCAATAGAGCAGTAATGCCATAAGGAAAGGTAAAATTTCATCATTTGTGGGAAAATGGATGCACCTTGAGAGCATAACAGTAAGTGAAATAAATCAAACACACAAGATTAAATATTGTATGGTTTCTTTTACATGAGAAACTCAATATAAAAGGGCAATATAAAAGATTATAGGAAAAAAGACAGAGAAAAGTCATGGTGATCCAACATTACCAATGTATCTAAAAGTGTACTTTGAGTCACTATAATTATCTTATGTGTTTCACAAGTTTTAGCCTATTAATCTGATTGTTAATCCATATGTATGATAATTTACTTTGTAAGGATTTATAAAATTAATGAACATGGTGCTGGCAACAATGGGGGAGTGGAAGGGAAGGAGAAAAAAACTGAGATGCGTTATGTACCTGTACCGATTCCCACGATGAATACGGTCATTGTGTACTGTAAATGTGTACTAATAAAGTTTTAAAAAATTTTAAAACACTAGAGACCACAAAATGGAAGAGAAAAAGGAAAGCCACTGTACACTAAAGTATGCTGTTTAATAAAGTTTATAAATAATATGTATATACCTATGTGGTGAAACCAATAGTTAAATTAGCAAAAGTTGACACAAGATTATCTGAGAAGAGTGAACAGTGGCAGGAAATATACAGGAAGACACAATTGATGTTAAAGGTGTTCTACTCTGAAGTCACATGGTAGAGTCAAGACTATGTGTTCCATCCGGGAGTGTGAAAACTTAGCTCCATGACATTGCCTGTGTTTATCAAATAATATATGTTACTATTTTAACCAACAAAAATAAAGATCAAATACAGACTATTTCATATGTCTCACCCTATGTTTGTTTTCCTCCTTTGTCTATCAAACATTATTTTAGGAAAGAAAATATAATTAAAACAAAAGTGTTTACATGATAATGTTGTGACTTTATTTGATTTGGTCCATGAAGTAATATATGCAATATCTGTATTTTATATTGGCAACTTTTGATTATTAAAATTGTCTTGAAGACCTACTGCAGCAAAAGTTATTCATATCATCATCAAAGCACTTCTAACTCAAAAGGCAGATGCCACCAAGCCTTGGTTTTAATGGTCCCAGGGTCCTCCATTGCTGTGGAACAGATCTCCACCATGAGTATGCACATCTGTGACGTCTTCTCTCCCTCTCTACACCCTTTGTGAAGATCAGCTTGACCCAGACAAAGGTCCTTACAGATGAGGCACTCTCATTTCCTTTTTGCAATAAACAAAGTACGGACCTGTGCACACATGTGTATGTGCATATGTGCACACTGCAGGCACCCCAGCCTTTTGTTGGCTCTGAGCACTAGCTTAAGGGCTCTCTAGGCACTTAAGTACTTTGCTCCCTCTCTCAGATATCACCTTATATAGACCCGCCCAGATGAACCAGACTAAGTTAAGATGCCTTTCCTTGTTTATTCCCAACAGTGCACCTCATTTATTGACTCTACAGTATTCTGTGATCATTTTACTTTTTATGCATATGTGATTATTATCTGCCTTAGTTACATGAATATAAGATCCGTGGGGGAAGAACTTTGTCTACCTTCTTTAACTTCACACAGCATCCTATAGGGATATATACGGTAAGTTCTTGAAAAATATTATCTGACATTCTGAATCCTTGACCGTGTCCCTTTTCTTCTCTTTCCAACCCTAAACACAAGCCATTATGGATTATTTGGAGTCTATGGCCACACCAACCTGACCACATCTGATCTCATCTGAATTATTTGGAAAAAGTTCGAACTGCCTGCTCTTTGTTTTGAGCCAGACTTGCTGTGCCTTGTGCCTAAGTTTGGTCATCTTGAAAGCTCACTGCCAGCACTGCTCCTCTTGTAATGTAAAACTTGCCAACTCCCCCCATCCCACCCCCGCAAGGCGGGATGTGAGTGTCTCCTCCTGCTGACCTTACTGCAGCTGTGTTTCCATCAGCTGATCTAACTATCAATATATTATCTCAGTGTCAAATTGTGTTTCAAAGTGGTGCCAGTCACTTAAATTTCCCCCTACTTACCCTTCTGCACTCCTGTCAGTGATGAGGGGGCCAGGGGCTCAGCCAACTATATTTCCCAGATTCTGTTGTCACTGAGTCCATGAGAACGCTACCGAAAAGGGGACTAGGAGGGATGCAGAAAGCAGGAAAAGGGAGATGCCACTTCATCCTTTCTAACTGTTTTCTGTTCTTCAGAGACCAAGAACTAGCTCCAGCATCAAATTCTGCCAAATTCTTAGAGCTTTTTTTTTCCAGTTCTTCTTTTGTTCCCCACCTTAGCTTTTCCTGCAGTCGCTTTCTCTTTGGGATATCTCTGTCCTCTCTGTGCCTTTTCAACCTCCTAACACCTACACAACCTATTCCCAGTATTAACCTCACCAGCACCTCCACCAAAAGCAAGTAAGAAGAAAACTAATACCTTATTCTTCACTGAAATACATATACTTAGCATTTTCTTCTAATAATCATCAGAATGCTCCCTGAGGAGCACAAAGTATATTTCTGACTCATTTCTGTACCTTCAAATGCTAGGGATACAACCTTGCCCAAAGAAATATGCATTGAATGCACACATTAATGACTGGTCCGCAGATTAATATGTGAAGAGTTCAGCCAAAGCAAGGGCAGTGAACGTAAGAGGGAAACCATGATGATAAAGTTAATGAGAAACCAATTTTCATTTCAGATCCAAAGAAAGGCATGGGAGTTTGCTCAGACTCTGGTTGTAATCCAAAGGAATGCTATTATTTCCAAATAATAAAAGCAGTAAAAATTATTTGAGTTCAAAAACACTCATTCCCCCAAAATTCAACAATGACTAATTCACTGTAATATGACCCAATTTCACTAAAAATAGAAAGAATCTAATTATTCCTGGAGTTTCTTATGATAAAATTTGAACTACAATTTGAGAAAGCAAAGGAAACAATCTGCAGGAAAGGAAACCAGCAGAAAAAGGGCAATTTTCTGCTTTGACATTTACCCAGGTAAAGGGAAAAGCATGCAAAGAATACAAACTGTTAAAGGGTTCAAATAACCTATACAATTCATTAAGCTATGGATCCAGGGTTGATCAACAAAAGTTAGTTGGGAAATCTTGGTACTCTCGCCTTCTCTTTTAATTACTCTGGTCAAAGGGTTCCCTGGGAAATCATATCAGCAAGCCCCACAGCTATTGCTGTCTCCTGAACCAGGATTTAAACTGTCTTCTACTTGTGGGTTAGCTGGTAGTACTTGTACACATCACACACCCCTGTACCTATTACCCCAACTCCTACTCCCATTCATTTTGTGTGTTGAACAGCGTGGCAAGTAAAAGGTAAGCGTGACTCTTCTACATATTACCAAGAAGCCTAAGAAACCTCAGAAAATGAAAAAAAAAAAAAAACTCTGTAAAAATATCTAGTACATTTTTCATCATACAAAAGATAATGAGTAAAATGCAGTTGGCATGGTTATTCCTGCTGTTGCATTTAGTTATTGTTCCAAGGTTCATACACGTTGTAGCTTCACATGACATTGTATCACCTCGTGTCAGTTTGAAACCTTCAGTAGGACACTTTCCCTTAAACATACCATTTTTGGCTTGAAATTATTAATGATTGCCACAGATATGTAAATATATTTATCCACATAGTAGTTTATTCAGTGTCCTTCATTCCTTCCTACAGATCCAGATTTCCAATTGCTATTATTTTCCTTCCACATGAAGCATTTCCATAGCATTTCTTACAGTACACTTCTGCTAGTGATGTGTTCTTCTAATAGTTATGCACCTGAGTTCTTATTTCACCATTATTTTTATTAATATTTTCACTGGGTAGAGGATTCAAATAGATTGCCATAATCCACATGGGTTCCTTCCTATTCTGTGTGGAAGCTTCAAAACCTCCCAGGGAAGAAGCTGAAGCAACTGTGGGACTCACCATTAGTTCCTCATCTCAGGAATCGTTGCTCTTCCTTGTCAAATGTCCAAGTCTTGAAAATCTTTCCCTCACCTCTTTCTAGCTTTGCAGTTGTTTAGTGTGGGAAGGTAAACCCGGTCCTTCTAGTTCTTGATTTTTTAACACACAGGAAAAATATGTGAGTCAAATACCATCTAAAATGACCAGTCAGTTATTTTTGATTGCTGAAGTAGGGAAAAGAAGAGAAATTAGAAATTAGGAATTATGGTAATTCTTCAACTAAGGAAAAATCTTAGGAAACTACATTTCCTATTTGGCTAATTAACTATCCTGGTCCCCAGTGGATTATTTTCATGTCTATTGAAAAGTGAGTTGAAGATAAAGTCAGAAGAGGAAGAGGAGGAAAAGTGAGGATATATTTCAAATATATAGTTAATATAACTTTTTAACTTTATATGTATTTATACATATAATTAATATATATTTCAGAGGCCAAAATTATATTCCAGCCATATAATTCCATATATGTGTGTATCCTTAGCAAAAATATAAAATTCCATATCTTTAGTATACTGGATAAAGATATAAGACCTAATTGAATCATCTAGTTTATAAAATTTGTAAGACATGACATCTAATCTTTCCATATAATTTCAGGTAATAGAATTTAGGGAAAATTTTGATATAAAAGTGAGAGTGATCTTCAAATGCTGACTAGTTAGAAGAATTATGTAATTTAGTTAAATATATTTGGATCTATTTGATATAATGGTTCAAGTTTGACTGGATATTCATCCTAATTTTGTTATAAAATAAAAAGTTTTAACTATGGAGTTACAGTGTATCCCAACTCTTTTAAATTTATTCCCAGCAAAACAAAAAGTATCTAAAGTCAGATTATAAACCAGTGAAGATAGGTACTATATATCTGTTGATTTGATAAGAAAATATCGTAATGAAATTATGTTTCTTGATTAATAATAAAACAATACTTTATGTACTGGTTGGAAAGAAAAACACAGTTATGAACTGTTTTTAATATGGTTGCATTTCTACAAGAAACATGAGCTTTAATAACAAAGCATTAAGAGATAGTGTGAAACATATGCTTCTGAATTAGAAGTGCAAAATAAAATTTATAAAGTAACCTTGGCTTTAAATAATGTCTGTTTTTTTTTAAGCAGACTCATTCTATATCTCTGTTGTACAGAAAGGACATCAACTTCACCTCACATAGTCTACCAATCAGCTTTGACATGCAAATTCTGAGACATAACAAAGAGATCACATGGCTTGTAGAAAATATCAGATCAGTGCTATGAAGTCTTCAATGAAGGTGGGAGTTTTAACCTGCAATATCTCTTTATGAATATCTCTTTAATTAATATATACATGTACATGTATATTAAACGCAAGAATAGCAGAATTGCTAGGGAAGATGGAGCACATGACCCAACAGTAAAATTCTTCGTAATAAATTTTAATTTCTTTCCTTAAGACCCTCTCTGCATAGAAAATATAGAAGTAGGCATGAAGGGTGTTCATTGATACAAAATTAAACTAAAAAATAGTCTGGCCTCAATTATCTTGATATTTTGGGCAAATGCCGGATGGTTTCCTCATTTTTCACTTCCTCTGCAAGAAACAGTCTGTGTCTTTGGGAAAAACTTTGCTTCCCTTATATCCCTGACAAATCTCAAAAGTATAGAATGACTTAGACATGAATCATCATGTCTAAGAAGAAAGCAGAGATTTGAATAGTTTCCCCTTAAAGATGAACTTCTTGGTGATTTCCAAGAAAAAGTTTGGCACTTTGAATCCCACAGAACACTGTGTGGCCCTTCCCATGTGGAACTTCTTTGTGTATATACCTGGTCTAGCCCAGTGACACTGTGCTGGGCTTCTGCACATGCGCTCTCCTATCATCTGTGACCAGAGCCCTGAGAGTTTGCTCTTTTTTTCTGCCTTATCGGATATGTCCAGGCGCTCATGGGCAGGCTGGCACCAAGTCATTTCTGCTGCACTCCGTCAGCCCATTCTTATAGCAGTTTCCGTTTCAGTGGCAGAAGCAGAAAAAAAAAAAAAGGTAAGGGTAAAGAGCATTCACAGTATATGCTTTGGCTGTTTGGGGAAGATTGTTTCGTGTTTCTCACTAACATCATACTCTAAAGTGTGAAAAATTGAATCTGTGCCTATTTTTTTAGTTCATACAACACAGAACATCTAGTTTGACTAGATTTTAATTGTGTTGTTTGCTTCTCTGGCTGAGGCGCTTACATGCCAAATGATTCTAGTCCACTCGCTTTTAGGAAAAAGCTAGAAGTTTTTAAATGAAAATTGAAGTTCCAGGCTGGTATGCTCCAACTTTAAGAAATCAATAACAATAGCTCCCTACATGAGGCTGATGTGTTCTATCATCTAGAGGTGCACTCTTCTCCCTGGAAGGCCTATCAGTATGTCAAGCTAGTAAATGAGCAATGCAGTGAACTAACATTTCATACAGCTCTGTACTTCTGGTAACACCTCTCTGAAAAATCTTAAAACTAAGATCACCTTGCCTGGCATGATGGCACATGCCTGTAATCTCAGCACTTGGGAAACTGAGGCAGGAGGATGGCTACAAGTTTGAGACCAGCCTGGGCTACAAAGTGAACTGAAGGCCAGCCTGAACTGCATAGTGAGACCCTGTCTCAAAAAGACCAAAAAAAAGAAAAGAAGCTAAAATCATCTCTGTCATGCTTCTGGAGTAGTTTTAATCAAATTCTGATCTAACTTCCTTCTGAGAAAAACTTTGACTTTGCCTGTGGTTCTACTTGCAGCCTAGGATGCCTCCCATCAGACCTACCAAAAAAGTAGGCTTCTGAATCATCCTAATGCATGTGCTGATGAAACCACCTGGTTCCCAAAGACAAGGGCTCTGTCCTTCTTCTACAGGGAGCATAGCAGATGTATTCTAAGCTTGATGGGATCTCTTTAATATTCTGGCCATTATGCACCCATCAAAATCTCAACAGACAATTTAAATTGTAGAAAGTGCATCTCCTTGTCTTTCTGAAGGTATAAGTTTAAGACTTACACATATTAAAAACCAAAACTGAAGCATTTAAGCAACCTCTGTTAATGATGTCATCCTTTAAAAAGGACATTGCAAGAATGATCCATACTGATCACTCTTTTTTTTTAACACTATGAATTAGTACAAATGTTTGCCATTCTATAACTCACATTATATTTTTTTTATTTTAAAAACATAAAAGTACAAAAACATATTGACAAACAGACACCAATTATCATAAAAAATAGTACAATCACAACTAATCTATAGACAAGGTGATATGGTCTCAACAGTGGTTATTGCTTTATCCATTGATATCTTCGAATTGTAAATGTATGAACCCATATACAGACATGCAAATTTAGTCAGACAG